>JAVTVY010031233.1:0-12500 GCA_036873755.1 Hanleya hanleyi
CGTCACAGATGCTGTAAATATCCCTGAAATCGGGGTCTATACTCCGAGAGCTACAACATGACACATCCCATGACGCATTCGCAACGCGGATGGTCCATCTCTACACCAAATACCTTCCTGCACGGCCCTAAAAGGCTCACTTTCGCTAATACTCCTACTGATGACGTCATCGATGACGTCACAGATGACGGGAACATCCCTCAATTCGGAATGTACACCCCGAGAACTACAAAATGACACCTCCCAGGACGCATTCGCAACGCGGATGGTCCATCTCGACCCCAAATACCTTCCTGCACTGCCCCAAAAGCTCACTTTCGCTAATACTCCTACTGATGACGTCATCGATGACGTCACAGATGCTTCGGACATGCCTCAATTCGGAATGTACACCCCGAGAGCTACAAAATGACACCTCACACGACGCATTCGGACTAAGGATGGTGCATCTCTACACCAAACTCACCTCACGCACCCACAAAATGTCCACTTTCGCTACTACTCGTACCGATGACGTCATCAATGACGTCACAGATGACGCGGACACCCCTCAAATCGGAATGTACACCCCGAGAACTACAAGATGACACATTCCAGGACGCATTCGAACCGTGAATAGCCCATCTCGACCCCAAATACCTTCATGTACTGCCCGAAAATGGCCACTTTTGCTACTACTCGTACCAATGACGTCACTGATGACGTCACAGATGACGGGAACATCCCTCAAATCGGAATGTACACCCCGAGAACTACAAGATGACACCTTCGAGGACGCATTCGAACCGTGAATAGCCCATCTCGGTCCCAAATACCTTCATGTACTGCCCGAAAATGTCCACTTTCGCTACTACTCGTACCGATGACGTCACCGATGACGTCACAGATGACGCGAACAGACCTCAAATCGGAATGTACACCCCGAGAACTACAAGATGACACCTTCCAGGACGCATTCGAACCGTGAATAGCCCATCTCGATCCCAAATACCTTCATGTACTGCCCCAAAATGGTCACTTTACTTACTACAACCAACTGCGCCTGCGCAGATTGACGCGACTTGCATTCAAAAACACGCCATTCTGACTCTATCCCACACAAGCTTCACTTTGACACCCTCCACGACCCATTCGGACCCATAGCGGTCCATCTCTACCCCAAACACCTTCATGTACTGCCCCAAAATGGCCACTTTACTTAATACAACCAACTGCGCATGCGCAGATTGACGCGACTTGCATTCAAAAACACACCATTCTGACTTTACCCCACACAAGCTTCACTTTGACACCTCACACGACCCATTCGAACCGTGATTAGCCCATCTCTAACCCAAACACACCCCTACATAGCACCCAAAATGCCTGTTTTCTATACTACGGCCAGACTGCGCATGCACAGACTATTGAACACGGACGAACCATTAGCCCAGTCGGATGCTGCTGCACGAGAGCTTCAAAATAAGACCTCACTCACTCGACCCCATTGGACCACCAGGGACTCACCTAGACTCCAACATGTCCACTCCGTATGGCCCTATACACCCATAGCCATGCAGTATAGGCCTATGGGCCTACCCAGGCCTTGGTGACTTTTTTCAAAAATTTCACCAATTCGCTCCGCAACCCTACCCATCGTGCTCTAAATGTCGAGACGTGAAAAACGAGACCCCACAGCCCTACCGCAAATGTCGAGAAGTGGGTTTCCCAGGGGGACAAACATCGGTCCTATACCCCAGTATGGGAATATATATTTATATATATATGTCTATATGGGGCTATATCGTACTTTTTCAAAAATTTCACCGATTCGCACGGGGATACTTCCTATCGTGTTCTACATGACGAGACGAGTAAAACGAGACCCCACAACCCTACCGCAAATGTATAGAAGTACGTTTCCTAGGGGGGACAAACATCGGTCCTATACCCTAGTATGGGACTATATGAGGCTCGGTGACTTTTTTCAAAAATTTCACCGTTTCGCTCCGGGACACTTCTTATCATGTTTGCTTTGACGAGACTAAGAAAACGAGACCCCACAACCTATACCGCAAATGTGGAGAAGTAGGTTTCCCAGGATGGTCCTATATCTCCCATACCCCATATAGGCATTTTCCCGTAATTTAGAATAAAGTCCGTATTCCGTATTTTTTCAGGAATTTTTTAACATACACCCACCCTGGAACTAGGGGGAGATAACTCTATTGACAGGCGAGCCCCGTTAAGCCCGGCGACCTATATACCACCCATACCCCATATAGGCATTTTCCCAGGTTTTTCTATAAAGTCCGTTTTCCGGGGGTTTTTTTCAGGAAAAATTTTACATGCACCCACCCCATTGCCTGAATGCCTCTTCACCTAGGCTTCACTTTGATACCTCACTCGACCCCATTGGACCATTAGGGGATCCCCTAGCTCCAACACGTCTATTTCCATACCCTTGGGCCACCGCGCATGCGCAGAATGACCCTAATTTAACCCCACACCCAGCCCATTAGATGTCCCTTCACGAATGCTTCACATCGATACCTCACTCGACCCATTGGTCCATTAGGGCTTCCCTAGATGCCAAAACGTCTATTTTCATACCCTTCGGCCACCGCGCATGCGCAGAATGACCCTAATTTAACCCCACACCCAGTCCATCAGATGCCCCTTCACATAAGCTTCACTTTGATACCTTACTCGACCCCATTGGTCCATTAGGGGCTCCCCTAGCTCCAACACGTCTATTTCCATACCCTTGGGCCACCGCGCATGCGCAGAATGACCCTAATTTAACCCCACACCCAGCCCATCAGATGCCCCTTCACGAATGCTTCACATCGATACCTCACTCGACCCCATTGGTCCATTAGGAGCTTCCCTAGATGCCAAAACGTCTATTTTCATACCCTTGGGCCACCGCGCATGCGCAGAATGACCCTAATTCAACCCCACACCCAGTCCACCAGATGCCCCTTCATGAATGCTTCACTTTGATACCTCACTCGACCCCATTGGACCATTAGGGGCTCCCCTAGCTCCAAAACGTCTATTTCCATACCCTTGGGTCACCGCGCATGCGCAGAATGCCGATAGTTCAACCCCGCGCCCAGCCCATCAGATGCCCCTTCACATATGCTTCACTTTGATACCTCACTCGACCCCATCGGTCCACTAGGGGCTCCCCTAGTTCCAAAAAGGCTATTTTCATACCCTTCGGCCACCGCGCATGCACAGAAGGCCGATATGTCAACCCCTCACCCAGCCCATTAGATGCCCCTTCACATAAGCTTCACTTTGATACCTCACTCGACCCCATCGGTCCACTAGGGGCTCCCCTAGCTCCAAAAAGGCTATTTTCATACCCTTCGGCCACCGCGCATGCGCAGAAGGCCGATATGTCAACCCCTCACCCAGCCGATTAGATGCCCCTTCACATAAGCTTCACTTTGATACCTCACTCGACCCAATCGGACCATTTTATCTAGGGACTACTTTTTCTCCGCGGAAGCTTTTTCCCGAGACCAAATCACCGCCAAAACCGCGACCAGACCGCATCACCGCGGATGAATACATCCTGAATACATCCCCTGCAGCAATTGGAACTCTCCTGGATTGGAGGTAGCTTTTGGTCTTTCTGCCGGAACTATATTGCATTTGACCTCTGTGACCCTCCCGTGACCTCCCTAATATGCAATTTTTTTAGGTCAACTGGACTCCATTTACGCTTTGTATACTACTTTCCTCTGTAGGCCAATAAGAAATACTCATTTTCCGATATTGTTGTGAAAGGGCATACATATCGATATATTCGATAAATTGAGAGGTGCAGAATACGATTTGTTCAGTGACGAATCGGAAATTGATTGATAAATAATTCTTGCTCATTGAAAGCGAAGACTCACTCACTCGATCAACCAATCAATCATTTAATTTTGTATAAAAGTATTGAACTTTCGCATATATATTGATGATTAGTGTAGATTTTATAGAAATGCTTTTTGCGTGGGAAAATATGTTAATTTATATTATGTTCAGATGTTATTAACTTATTAATAAATGTGTAGTACGCTATATATTGAGTTTGCAATTTGTATGTCGTTTGCATATTCCAAATATTATTATTAATGGATGTCTCCCCTTTTTCCTATGTTCATAAAAGCTATATTTAGAGTTTTACTCTTAATTGAGTATGTAAGCTTACTTTCGGCTTGCTGGCTTCATTTTACTTCATTAATGTGTTTAATTGAAGTTTGTAAAACCGAATCCTGTTTGAAATTTGAATATTTTTATATATGAATTAATAAAGCAGACTTTACAAGAAAGATTTATAGATGGAAGAAATATGTTAATGTATAGTGTTGAAATGTCATATCACTTGCATAATAGTTTATATATGGGAGAAATATTTTAATGTATACTGTTTTGAAATGACATATCACATGCATAATAGAGTATTATTACTCAATAACTAGAGTTTGCGTTATTTGCTCTCTCCTGTTTAGCGTATTTCTCATAGTACACCAACATTGGAGATTCTTCATTTGTTTTCCTATATCCATACTGGTATATGGTTAAACACCACCTTACAACTGTTTTCAATGCTACATTAAAAACCTTACTTCGGATTTGATGACGTCATTGTTACGTCAATAATATGTTTAATACATTGTTTAATAACATTGTTTAAGAACATAGCCTGAATATGATATTGCTATACTGCGCATGCGCGTTGTAGTCTTCAAAAGTAAAATAAAAATTGAGTTACCTCCGATTAGGCTCATCTGTCCACTAAGGTCAATTTTAATACGTGGTCATATACGTCTGCATTGATATGGCGATTGGAATGGAATAATTGTATTAAACACTTCTCTGTATTGCCACGTCCTAAAACATGGTGGTCTTATATGCGATTCTGATTCGACGAGTCCTTTAACTTAAGGCGAGAACTTGAAGAGCGTTTCCTTTTGTTTAAATTACAAGTAGATTTTCCCGCCACGGTGGACACAGTAATAGTATAGTGTACCATGTTAAAGCCGCATTTTGCCGGGGGAGGTAACTCTTGCATCCGCCAAGGGGGCGCCACCAGCTCAAGAGACCAAAAACTACCTCCAACACAAGAGAGCTCCCCGCAAAGTTCACTTTAGTTCCGGCAACCTTTGACCTCGAATTCTTCCGCGGTGATGCGGTCTGCCTCCGCGGACAGAAAATAGTCCTAAATATGTGGGGAGCCCGGGGAAATTCTCCAGACCGCTAGTGGATCGATTGGGTCGAGTGAGGTACCCCCGCTCCTACAGGGCTATCCAGTCATGGGTGGGTGTATGTTTTCACAAAAAAAAAAATAAAAAATAAAAATAAATAAATAAAAAGCGGAACTCGGACTTTACTCCTACAATAGGGGTCTGTATTATACAATCTACGGGAAAATGCCTGTATGGGGGTGGTCATTTTTTTTTATTTTACTAGGGGTTGTTTGGTCTTGTTTTTCACGTGGGGAAAATTCCTATCAACCCTATCCCAAAGGGCTAATATCGGTCCACGGGCTTAGCGGGACCTGCCTATCAAGTCATGGGTGGGTGCATGTTTTCACAGAAAAAAATATAAAAAGCGGAATACGGACTTTACCTCTACAATAGGGGCCTGTATTATACAATATACGGGGAAATGTCTGTATGGGGTATGGGGAGGGGTGGTCATTTTTTTGTGGATTTTACTATGGGTTGTTTGGTCTTGTTTTTCACGTATCGCCACGAAAAACACGATGGGAAGGGTCTCGAAGTGAAGCGGTGAAAGTTTTTGAAAAGTACCGGGTAGGTCTGTATATAGGCCCATACTGGCTATGGGGGTATAAGTCCATACTTGGGAATTCACACATGTTCATTGCGATATGGGTTGTTTGGTCTTGTTTTTCACGTCTCATTATGTAGAACACGATGGGAAGGGTCCCGGAGTTAAGCGGTGAATTTTTTTGGAAAGTACCGGGTAGGTCTGTATATAGGCCGATACTGGCTTTGGGGGTATAGGTCCATACTGGGGAATTCAAACATGTTCATTGCGATATGGGTTGTTTGGTCTTGTTTTTCTCATCTCACCATATAGAACACGATGGGAAGGGTCCCGGAGCTAAGCGGTGAAATTTGTTGAAAAGTACCGTATAGGCCCATACTGGCTATGAGGGTATAGGTCCATAGTGGGAAATTCACACATGTTCATTGCGATATGGGTTGTTTGGTCTGGTTTTTCACGTCTCATTATGTAGAACACGATGGGAAGGGTCCCGCAGCTAAGCGGTAAATTTGTTTGGAAAGTACCAAGTACGTCTGTATATAGGTCCATACTGGCTATGGGGGTATAGGTCCATACTGGGGAATTCACACATGTTCATTGCGATATGGGTTGTGTTGTCTTGTTTTTCACGTCTCACCATGTAGAACACGATGGGAGTGGTCTCGAAGTTAAGCGGTGAATTTTTTTTAAAAGTATCGGGTAGGTCTGTATATAGGCCCATACTGGCTATGGTGGATAGGTCCATACTGGGTGGACGTTTTGGGGTCTAGGTGAGCCCCTAGTGGTCTAATGGTGTCGTATGAGGTCTTATTTTGAAGTTCTCGTGGAGGAGCATCCGACTGGACTAATGTATCGTCCGTTTTTAATATTCCGCGCATGCGCAGTCTGGCCGTAGCAGGCATTTTGGGGTGCGCGTGGGGGGTGTGTTTGGGGTAGAGATGGACCACTATGGGTCCAAATGTCAAAGTGAAGTTTTTGTAGGGTAGATTCACAATGGCGTGTTTTTATAATTGCAAAAGGTGTCAATCTGCGCATGCGCAGTTGGGTGTAGTAAGTAAAGTGGGCATTTTGGGGAAGGTATTTGGTGTAGAGATGGACCACTATTGGTCCGAATGCGTCGTGGGGGGTGTCATCTTGTAGTTCCCGTGGTGGAGGCTACGATTGGAGGCATGTCCACAGCATCTGTGACGTCAGTGGTGACGTCATCAGTACGAGCAGTAGCGAAAGTGGACATTTTGGGGCAGTGAAGGAAGGATTAGTAGTATAATGCGCAATGCGCAATGCGTGTATGCGCGCGTGTGTGTGAGTGTGAGTGAGTGAGTGAGTGAGGAGGAGGAGGAGGAGGAGGAGGAGGAGGAGGAGGAGGTGGAGGAGGAATACGCACTAACGACGGTGAGTGAGTGAGTGAGTGAGTGAATGAGTGAGTGGGATCCGACTGGACTAATGTATCGTCCGTTTTAATCATTTTGCGCATGCGCAGTCTTGCCGTAGTATAGAAAGCAGGCATTTTAGGGATTCGTTTGTTGAGTGATTGAGGGACAATCCCTAGTCAAATGGACCGCGTGGGGTATGAGTGTGAAGCTCTCGTGGGTCAGACTGGCTTATTTTCATTGGAAGTCGCGCCAATCTGCGCATGTGCATCCGGGTACTGTGGTTTAACACCCGGGTCCTCATCTTAAGACAGGTGGCTCCCATGCACAGAATACATGTACTCTGCGCATGTCCATGTATTCTGTGTATATCCAGGCACATGATGATGGACACATGTTCATTCCTATATGTAAATACACTACCACCAACACCACCACAACCACACACCACCACCACCAGCAGCGGGCGTTGACGCCTGTTATGGAAGCTCCCGTGTGGCAGAGCTCTTGGATCGGAGCTCTTGGAGCTCAAAGCGTGTGGAGCTCAGTGCTCGGAAGTGACGTCATCGTTTTATATCCGCGTCCCCATCTTACATCCGGTTTTTTCCATGTTTACTGTCAGGTGACCGGAACCGGAAGTTGTCACAAGACAGGTGGCGCCCCGATATTTGGATCGGAGCTCTTGGAGCTCAAAGGTTGTGGAGCTCAGAGCTCGGAAGTGACGTCATCGCATGCATACGCGCGTACCTGTGGTGCACCATGTACCCTATACCCGTAGGTATAGTGTACACCAGGGTGCGGGTGCTCAAAGCTTGTGGAGCTCAGAACTCGGAAGTGACGTCATCGCATGCATACGCGTACCTGTGGTGCACCCTGTACCCTATACCCGTAGGGTATAGGGTACACCACATAGGGTATAGGGTACAGCGAGGACGTCACTTCCGAGCTCTGAGCTTCACAAGCTTACCCCACACCATCCACTTGACCAGGGATGGTTCGTCAATCACTCAACAAACCTCCACGAATCCCCAAAATGCCTGCTTTCTATAGTACGGCCAGACTGCGCATGCGCAAAACGATGAAAACAGACGATACATTAGTCCAGTCGTATCTCACTCACACACTCACTCACTCACTCACTCACTCACTCACTCACTCACTCACTCAATCACTCAATCAATCATTCAATCACTCACTCACTCACTCACTCACTCACTCACCGTCGTTAGTGCGTATTCCTCCTCCTCCTCCTCCTCACTCACTCACTCACACACACGCGCGCATACACTCATTGCGCATTGCGCCGCAAGGTCAATATGGTTCGCAATGCGCTTTTATACTACTAATCCTTCCTTCACTGCCCCAAAATGCCCACTTTCGCTACTACTCCTACTGATGACGTCACCAATGACGTCACAGATGCTGTGAACATACCTCAAATCGTGGTCTTCACCACGGGAACTACAAGATGACACCCCCACGACGCATTCGGACCAATAGCGGTCCATCTCTACACCAAATACCTTCCTTCACTTCCCAAAAATGCCCACTTTACTTACTACACCCAACTGCGCATGCGCAGATTGACGCGTCTTGCAATAAAAAACACGCGATTCTGACTCTACCCCACCAAAGCTTCACTTTGACACCTCCCACGACCCACAGTGGTCAATCTCTACCCCAAACACGCCCCCCACGCATACCCCAAAATTCCTGCTTTCTATACTACGACCAGCCTGCGCATGCGCAGAATATTGAATACGGGCGATCAATTAGTCCAGCCGGATGCTCCCCCACGAGAGCTTCAAATTAAGACCTCATACGACACCATCGGACCAGTAGGGAGTCCCCTAGACCCCAAGACGTCCACCCAGTATGCACCTATCCACCATAGCCAGCATGGGCCTATATGCCGACCTACCCGGTACTTTTAAAAAAAATTCACCGCTTAACTTCGAGATTCCTACCATCGTGTTCTACACCAAACAACCCATATCGCAATGAACATGTGTGAATTTCCCAGTATGGACCTATCCCCCCATAGCCAGTATGGGCCTATATGGGCCTATATACAGACCCATCCGGTAGTTTTCGGAAAATTTCACCGTTTAACTTCGAGACCCTTCCCATCGTGTTCTACATGGTGAGACGAGAAAAACAAGACCAAACAACCCATATCGTAATGAACATGTGTGAATTTCCCAGTATGGGCCTATATACAGACCTACCCGATACTTTCCAAAAAAATTCACCGCTTAGCTCCGGGACCCTTCCCATCGTGTTCTACATGGTGAGACATGAAAAACAAGACCAAACAACCCATATCGCAATGAACATGTGTGAATTTCTCAGTATGGACCTATACCCCCACAGCCAGTATGGGCCTATATACAGACCTACCCGGTACTTTTCAAAAGATTTCACCGCTTCACTTCGAGACCCTTCCCATCGTGTTTTTCGTGGCGAGACGTGAAAAACAAGTCCAAACAACCCATAGTAAAATCCACAAAAAAAATGACCACCCCTCCCCCCCATACCACATACATTTTCCCGTATATTGTATAATACAGGCCCCTATTGTAGAGGTAAAGTCCTTATTCCGCTTTTTATATTTTTTTTTCTGTGAAAACATGCACCCACTCATAACTTGATAGGCAGGTCCGGATAAGCCGGCAATATTAGCTCTTTGGGATAGGGTTGATAGGACTTTTCCTCACGTGAAAAACATGACCAAACAACCCATAGTAAAATCCAAAAAAATAACCACCCCCATACAGGCATTTTCCCGTATATTGTTTAATACAGACCCCTATTGTAGGAGTAAATTACAAGCGTCTAGTCCGTCATTCATAATCCAGCCCTCGTCCATTAGAGAATATCCGCGTCCATAATCCAAAGACCTATTCCATTTTCCATATAACAGTATTAGCACCAAATTCAAAAAGACAATCATAGTATACATAAACATAGGCTTGTTTCCTCCAAGAGAGAAGCGGTCAACAGTTTTCAATGATGCCGGCAAGACATCATGATGTTCCAAAAATATCAAATCCGTATCGCTGATCAGCATTTTTAATCCATAATATTCGTTATAGAGTCGTCATCTAAAAAATGATGTATCTCAGTCACGCTTTGATTGGGACTGTTCATATGAGTACCATGAGGATCTTGAAGTACATGGATTCATACGGCCCCTAGCCCCGGGTTAAGCGGAATTAGACACAAGTTATGAAACGTAGCGCCATTCGTATTTTGCATTCAGCATGCGATATGTATCGCCAAATTTGAGAAACTTTGAGTGTAGGCGCTTGGTGGAATAGCCCTGTTTTATAAGTTTCTGCAACAATGTTTTGTGACGTTGATTAAAATCGTCACATTTAACACAGGATCTAGCAAATGCTACTAAGCGAGATATGTATACGCCATATGCAGGTCCGAATGGAATATTACTGTCCAGAAAGGGATAGTTTACGATGTCGAAATTGTAATGATATCTTTTGTCATAAAGTCTACGAGAGAGAATGCCCGCTTCATTTTTATAGACATATAGATCTAAATATGATGTGCCTGTAGGGCTATCTGTAGTTTCCTTCAAATCCAGTGAAGGTGGATATATATCCTTCACTGCGTCATTTATATAGCGATTATCCACAGCGAGAAGATCGTCTATATGGCGTTTGGTGAATGAGAAGGAACGGGCTTTGAATGGATCGGTTTTTGAAAGCGCCTGCATATAGTCATATTCATAAGAGAACAGATACAGGTCAGCCAACAGGGGTTTCGTCCGGGTTTCGCTTTTTATTTATTTATTTTTTTCTGTGAAAACATACTCCCACCCATGACTGGATAGCCCTGGAGGAGCGGTGATACCTCACTCGACCCAATCGATCGACTAGCGGTCTGGAGAATTTCCCCCGGCTCCCCACGTATTTAGGGATATTTTCTGTCCGCGGAGGCAAACCGCATCGCCACCAGACTGCATCACCGCGGAAGAATTCGAGGTCAAAGGTTGCTGGAACTATAGTGAACTTTGCGGGGAGCTCTCTTGTGTTGGAGGTAGTTTTTGGTCTCTTCAGCTGGTGGCGGTCCCTGGCGGATGCAAGATGCAAAATGCGGTTAAAATGGTACACTAATTTTTATCCGGTATTGCTTTTTCAGCGCGCGCAGAGGCCAAAGGTCAGTTCCGGTCACGTGAACGGAAGCGGAAGTGACCTCACAGAGGTCATATGCAAATTATTCAGGTCAACAGGTGTCCAAATGCTCTTGCTGAATACCGGATAATAATGGTGCGCATGGGTCAAAGGTCACTTCCGTTCAATATGAGTCATCATAGATACACAAACCTCTTATTATCAATACATCTACAATACAGTTAGTGAGGCGGCTCTAATATTTCTCCTCACTCTTTCCTGTTTGACCAGTGTTTGACTGGCCTACTACTTCCGACAGGGGGCGCCACCTGTCTTGTGACAACTTTCGGTTTCAGTCACGTGACAGTAAACACGGAAAAACCCGGATGTAAGATGAGGACCCGGATGTAAAACCACACTACCCGGATGGAAGACGGAGGAACGACGGGAAAAACCCACTGGGAAACCGGATGTTGACAAGGTCAGAGATGTAATATCGCGGAACTCCGCCCCGCCGGGCGGTGACGGGCGTCAACGCTCGGTGGTAATGGTGGTAAACCCGGATGTTGACAAGGTCCCGGATGTAAAATCCACTGCCCACCCATGCACACACACACACACGCGCGCGCGCGCAATGCGGCTCAGCCGTACACCAGTACATCTCGGTCTTCGACTTGGGGGTAGTTGAACTGAGTGTGCTACAAATAGATCACCAGCTAGCGTGCTATAAAAGGGAGCGGCCTGGCCGTTTCATCAGACTCTCTGTCAACCACCAAGATGTTCACTTGTACTACGTGCTCGAAATCATTCACTCGTCTGCACGACTTGCGCCGCCATGAGGCTACCAAGCACGACGGAACCGCCCGGTATAGCTGTACGAGGTGTGGGAAACTATTTAATCGCCTGGACAGTTTACGGTGTTACGAACGGACAGTGCATGGGGCACCGAAGCATCTATGCGAGGAATGTGGTTGGCTTTTCAAACTGACCAGTCAGTTGCTGCGACACAAACGCACAGGACACCCGGTCCCGCAGCCATGTTTGCAGGTAGAGGAGCCCGTAGACACCAGTATCGAGACAGCGGGAATTCCCGCCCATCGCACGAGGGCCGATGATGATGATGTCGCCCTAATTCAACAGTCAAATTCCGACGACAAGACCTTGGGCCAGATTTTGTACGACGTGGAGAGCAAAGTACACTTCGCGGACGAACCCATAAATGTTC
>JAVTVY010031234.1:0-120610 GCA_036873755.1 Hanleya hanleyi
GGGGCGCTGTTCATAGGCCCATCCCAAGACATCCAATTGGTCCACTTCGTACAGCATCGTCTCTAGCGACGCCCGGTTAATGATGGCGAAAGCATAGTTGTACATTTGGTTGTTGGCACTGAAATAGAAATAGCGCAGTTGATCTGTCTCCTTATGCTGCAGCACATAACCAAACGCCAGATTTAATTTGAAGGACGTACCTTGGTCATTGAAGATGGCGTAGACGGGCGAGGTCGGTCAGTCGGAAATTGTAGATATCTTGAATAGGGCGATGACGGTAGAAACAGAGCGGGATCATGGACCAATGGCGCCGATAGATGTCACTCACTGGATGATCTTCGGGTAAGAGATTGTTAGGAACGTTTGTGGGTTCGTCCAGAAAATGTTCGATGTCGTCAGGCGTATGACTAGGAACCGTATCGTTGAGGTCCGGTTGGATATCTAGGCCCTTCTGAACTGTGGGTATAGGGGGGATCTCCATGATCGCATCACTAGTGGCATTCGTCTCCCCTGGCTCATCTTCACTGGGTCTGACCCTCCTGGGTACCTCTTTAGTGGAAAGTTGTCGTTCATGCCGTGGTGACGGAACATGAATCAAACGCTCATGCCGTCTTAACTGACTGGGTCGTTTGAAGAGTTGACCACATTGACTACATTGTACCGTCGCGCCCTCGTGAAGTGAACGTTCGTGGCGCCGTAAGGCATCTTGCCGATTAAATGACAGTGCGCAGGTTATACAAGTATACCGTGCGCCGTTGTGGATGGAGGACTCGTGCCGTCGCAAATGTTCTGGACGAGTAAATGGCTTCAGGCAGGTCGAACAAGAGAACATGTCAGCTGCGTATCAGAAAACGCTGAACATTCCCACCTACCGCCACTGTTATAAGCCCGCAGCCCACAAGAACTCTCCTACGTTGTTCTCTACACTTGGGTGCGCACTTGTCTAGCCCTATACACCATGGAGATATGCGGACTGGGGAAGTAACCAATCAGTGCCGCCATAAGGCATTCACGACGTACACACCGTAACATGTAATAAAATGTATTATACCATATCTGTCCGGAATTATACCATTTCTGTGCTGTATTATACCATATCTGTCCTGCGTTATACAACATTTGTCCTGTGTTATACAATATCTGTCCTGTATTGTATCATATATGTCCTGTATTATACAATATATGTTCTGTATTATACCAAATCTGTGCTGCACTATACAGTATCTGTCCTGTGTTATACCAAATCTGTGCTGTACAATGATGAGGGGCACATGTTCATTCCTATATGTACAGATACCAACACCGTCACCACCTCCACCACCACCACCACCACCACCACCACCGAGCGTTGACGGCCGTCAACGCCCGGTGGTAGTGGTAGCTCTCGTGGGGCGGAACTCGGCGATTTTACATCCGGGACCTTGTCAACATCCGGGTTTCCCAGTGGATTTTTCCCGTCGTTCCTCCGTCTGTCATCCTGGTAGTGTGGTTTTACATCCGGGTCCTCATCTTACATCCGGGGTTTTCCACGTTGACTGTCATGTGACCGGAAGTGGCCTTTGACCCCTGCGCGCATTTACCATATATGCCCTGTACTATACCATATATGTGCTGTATTATACAATATCTATCCACTAGTATTCAATATCTGTCCTGCATATACAATATTTGTCCTGTATTATACAGTATGTCCTGTATTATACCATATCTGTCCTGTATTGTACCATATATATCCTCTATTATACAATAGATGTCCTGTATTATACAATATCCGTCCTGTATTATTCAGAATCTGTCCTGTATTATACCAAATCTGTGCTGTATTATACCATATCTGTCCTGTATTGTACCATATATGTTCTGTATTGTACAATATTTGTCCTCTATTATACCATATCTGTCCTGCATTATACCATATCTGTGCTGTATTATACCATATCTGTCCTGTATTTACAATATGTGTCATGTATTATACAATATCTGTCCTGTATTTTACCATATCTGTGCTGTATTATACAGTATCTGTCAAAGGTCACTTCCAGTCACGTGACCGTAAACATGAAAAAACCCGGATGTAAGATGAGGACCCGAATGTAAAACCACAGTACCAGGATGAAAGACGGAGGAACGATGGGAAAACTCCACAGGGAAACAGGGATGTTGACAAGGTCCCGGATGTAAAATCGCCGAGCTCCGCCCCACGGGAGCTACCACCACCACCGAGCGTTGACGGGCGTCAACGCTCGGTGGCGGTGGTGGTGATGGTGTCTGTACATATAGGAGTGAACACGTGTCCCTCATCATTGTATAATACATGACAAATATTGTAAACACAGGACAGATATGGTATAATACAGCACAAATATGGTATAATAGAGGACAGATATGGTATAATAGAGGACATATATTGTATAATACAGGAAATATATGGTACAATAAAGGACAGATATGGTATAATACAGCACAGATTTGGTATAACACAGGACAGATACTGTATAGTACATCACAGATGTGGTATAATACAGAACATATATTGTATAATACAGGACATATATGGTACAATGCAGGACATATTGTATAACACAGGGCAGATGTTGTATAACGCAGGACAGATATGGTATAATACAGCACAGATATGGTATAATTCCGGACAGATATGGTATAATACATTTTGTTACAAGTTTTTACATGTTACGGTGTGTACGTCGTGAATGCCTTATGGCGGCACTGATTGGTTACTTCCCCAGCCCGCATATCTCTATGGTGTATAGGGCTAGACATATGACAAGTGCGCACCCGAGTGTACAGGACAGCGATGCGCTGATTGATGAGAAGAACAACGTAGGAGAGTTCTTGTGGACTGCGGGCTTATAAAAGTGGCGGTAGGTGGGAATGTTCAGCGTTTTCTGATACGCAGCCGACATATTCTCTTGTCCGACCTGCCTGAAGCCATTTACGCGCCCAGAAGATTTGCGACGGCATGAGTCCTCCATCCACAACGGCGCACGGTATACTTGTATAACCTGCGCGCGGTCATTTAATCGGGAAGATGCTTTACGGCGCCACGAACGAGGGCGCGAGGGCGCGACGGAACAATGTAATGAATGTGGTCAACTCTTCAAACGACCCAGTCAGTTAAGACGGCATCAGCGTTTGATTCATGGTCCGTCACCACGGCATGAACGACAACTTTCCACTAAAGAGGTACCCAGGAGGGTCAGACCCAGTGAAGATGAGCCCGAGGAGACGAATGCCACTGGTGATGCGACCACGGAGAGCCCGTCTATACCCACAGTTCAGAAGGGCCTAAAAATCCAGCCGGACCCCAACGATACGGTTCCTAGTCATACGCCTGACGACATCGAACATTTTCTGGACGAACCCACAAACGTTCCTAAACATCTCTTACCCGAAGATCATCCAGTAAGTGACATCTATCGGCGCCATTGATCCATGATCCGGCACTGTTTCTACCGTCATCGCCTTATTCAAGATATCTACAATTTCCGACTGACCGACCTCGCCCGTCTACGCAGGTACATGGAAGCCATCTTCAATGACCAAGCTACGTCCTTCAAATTAAATCTGGCGTTTAGTTATGTGCTGCAGAATAAGGAGACAGATCAACTGCGCTATTTCTATTCCAGTGTCAACAAGCAAGTGTACAACCGTCCTTTCACCATCATTAACCGGGCGTCGCTAGAGACGATGCTGGATCAAGTGAACCAATTGGATTACAAGCGTCTAGTCCGTCATTCATAATCCAGCCGTCGTCCATTAGAGAATATCCGCGTCCATAATCCAAAGACCTATTCCATATAACAGTATTAGCACCAAATTCAAAAAAGACAATCATAGTATACATAAACATAGGCTTGTTTCCTGCAAGAGAGAAGCGGTCAACAGTTTCCAATGATGCCGGCAAGACATCATGATGTTCCAAAAATATCAAATCCGTATCGCTGATCAGTATTCTTAATCCATAATATTCGTTATAGAGTCGTCATCTAAAAAATGATGTATCTCAGTCACGCTTTGATTGTGACTGTTCATATGAGTACCATGAGGATCTTGAAATACATGGGTTCATACGGCCCCTAGCCCCGGGTTAAGCGGAATTAGACACAAGTTACGAAACGTAGCGCAAGAGATCTTGCACGCTACGTTCGTATATTGCTATCAGCATGCGATATGTATCGCCAAATTTGAGAAACTTTGAGTGGAGGCGCTTGGTGGAATAGCCCTGTTTTATAAGTTTCTGCAACAATGTTTTGTGACGTTGATTAAAATCATCACATTTAACACAGGATCTAGCAAATGCTACTAAGCGAGATATGTATACGCCATATGCAGGTCCCACTGGAATATTACTATCCAGAAAGGGATAGTTTACGATGTCGAAATTGTAATCATCTCTTTGTCATAAAGTCGACGAGAGAGAATGCCCGCTTCATTTTTATAGAGATATAGATCTAAATATGATGTGCCTGTAGGGTTATCTGTAGTTTCCTTCAAATCCAGTGAAGGTGGATATATATCCTCACTGCGTCATTTATATAGCGATTATCCACAGCGAGAAGATCGTCTATATAGCGTTTGGTGAATGAGAAGGAACGGGCTTTGAATGGATCGGTTTTTGAAAGCACCTGCATATAGTCATATTCATAAGAGAACTGATACAGGTCAGCCAACAGGGGTGCACAATTAGTACCCATTGGAATACCTATATTACAAGCGTCTAGTCCGTCATTCATAATCCAGCCGTCGTCCATTAGAGAATATCCGCGTCCATAATCCAAAGACCTATTCCAGTTTCCATATAACAGTATTAGCACCAAATTCAAAAAGACAATCATAGTATACATAAGCATAGGCTTGTTTCCTGCAAGAGAGAAGCGGTCAACAGTTTTCAATGATGCCGGCAAGACATCATGATGTTCCAAAAATATCAAATCCGTATCGCTGATCAGTATTCTTAATCCATAATATTCGTTATATAGAGTCGTCATCTAAAAAAAAGATGTATCTCAGTCACGCTTTGATTGTGACTGTTCATATGAGTACCATGAGGATCTTGAAGCACATGGGTTCATATGGCCCCTAGCCCCGGGTTAAGCGGAATTAGACACAAGTTACGAAACGTAGCGCCATAGATCTTGCACGCTACGTTCGTATTTTGCTATCAGCATGCGATATGTATCGCCAAATTTGAGAAACTTTAAGTGTAGGCGCTTGGTGGAATAGCCCTGTTTTTTAAGTTTCTGCACCAATGTTTTGTGACGTTGATTAAAATCGTCACATTTAACACAGGATCTAGCAAATGCTACTAAGCGTGATATGTATACGCCATATGCAGGTCCCACTGAATATTACTGTCCAGAAAGGGATAGTTGACGATGTCGAAATTGTAATCATCTCTTTTGTCATAAAGTCGACGAGAGAGAATGCCCGCTTCATTTTTATAGAGATATAGATCTAAATATGATGTGCCTGTAGGGTTGTCTGTAGTTTCCTTCAAATCTAGTGAAGGTGGATATATATCCTTCACTGCGTCATTTATATAGCGATTATCTACAGCGAGAAGATCGTCTATATAGCGTTTGGTGAATGAGAAGGAACGGGCTTTGAATGGATCGGTTTTTGAAAGCGCCTGCATATAGTCATATTCATAAGAGAACAGATACAGGTCAGACTTGAAAAATGGAACTTGTTGCTTCCTCGCTTACGCTCGCCATTAAGAGGATAGAACAAGGATTGGTTCGCTCGATGTCAGTATAATGTGACTGAGTGGGGTGTCATGTCTGCCTACAGCATGATATTTCAATGGGACAGCATAACACCTGCTCTGTTACCAGTAGGTACCCCCTCCCCTCTCATTCCCCAACAAGCGAGAGAAATTGACTCGATTACACTTTACTCGAAATATGATAGAGTATAACATAGCGCTAAATTTTATAACAAGCCGCCATTCCTTTTGTCATTCAGATTTTCTCCAGAAGCCAAAGCTGCCCGGAATGCCATTCTCTTCAGCCCATTTGGAAATGGCCCAAGAATTTGCATTGGTATGCGACTAGCTCTGCTAGAAGCTAAAATCGCGATGGTTCATGTCTTGAGGAAAATTAGATTCCAGAGATGTGATGTAACGGAGGTAATATTCAATGGCTTTATCATCACGTTTTACTGCTCTTTAATATAGAACTTTCAATTCAACAGTAACCTGTTCTTATGTTGGAGGTCGAGGCAATTGTGACAGTATAAATGATGGAACAAGTGATACATATAATATACCAACATGAGCATCAGACAAATGAGACATAACAATGTTGAAAAAGTTGTTTCTACATATAACGAAATAAGATCTTATAGAAACAAGATGATTTTGGATTGTTACAAACTTCAAAAAGGGAATTTATGTAGAGCCCAGCGTTGAAATTTTTACACGAGATCCAGCTGAACATAAAAAAAATGTAAATATCAATAACTTTGAAAAAAGTAAGAAGTATCCCCAAGGAAACATCAGCTCTACAGCAATAAAGAAGTTGTTATCCATAGAATAGCCTTGTGTTAGATGGGTCATTCTCAAGGAAAGGCGCAATTCGTGTCACTCGACCCAAATTTCCTTCTAACCAACCTTATGGCTGAAAAAATTCAGATTGTTCATAGTATTCATTTGGTAGAGTACGAATAACTTCTTGCAAGCACTAGCTGTCCCGATTGATTTTTTCGGGTAAAATTTCACCAGAACCCTCAATTTAGGGTAAAATAGACCTGTCACTGGGTGTAGTGACCTACTTGATACCACGATAAAGTTGCCAGAAATTCTTTTGTTCTATATTATTCTACCTTTTTGGCAACCAGCTGCATCTGTTTTTTCAATATATGAATATATTGTTTACATGGGCAGACTATCTTGTGAAAATGGCATGGGCAAAGGTCTGTCACTGTTTTTCGGGTCATTGGTGTTACTGTAACTGAAATCGGAGCCAAAAAGCGAACGCTCAAATTAGAAACAAAGTTTTGCCACCAGGCGGCTTCTTTTCCAAGCGCGGGTAAACTTGAGATTCCATACGCAGTGTTTTATGAAACTCTTTTTGTCCCCCGCCGCAACGCGGCCGGGGGACTTTAAAATGGTTCTTGGTTCTTGTCCGTGCATGTCCGTGGATGTCCGTGCATGTCTGTTCGAATGATTACTTCCTAACGCTTTGTTGGATTCTTCCGAAATTCGGCATACGCATTCCTTGCGACAAGACGCCAGTCGGTATCGCATTTCAGCAGCATCTGCCTGAAGGTGGCGCCACTGGGTCAAAATGGTTCTTGCTTCTATGTGTCCGTGTATGTCCGTGCATGTCTGTTCGAATGATTACTTCCTAACGCTTTGTTGGATTCTTCCGAAATTCGGCATATGCATTCCTTGCGACAAGACGCCAGTCGGTATCGCATTTCAGCAACATCTGCCTGAAGGTGGCGCCACTGGGTCAAAATGAATCTTGCTTCTTTGTGTCTGTGGATGTCAGTTACAAGCGATAACTTCCAAACGCTTTCTTGGATTCTTCCGAAATTCGGCATACGCATTCCTTATGAGAAGACGTGGTTGCATACTGGATTTCAGTAACATTTGCCTGAAGGTGGCGCCACTGAATTTCGCTTCTTCATGTCCGTTCCAGTTAAAATGGATCTTGCTCTCTTTGTGTCTGTGGATGTTAACAGACGATAACTTCCAAAAGATTTGTCGGATTCCTTCGAAATTTAGCATATTCACTCCTTGTGACCAGACATGGGTTGGTCGCGTTTCGGCAAGATCCACCTGAAGGTGGCGCCACTGGGTCTTGTTCCAATCTTCTGTGCATGTCCGTGGTTTCCATTCAAATTCTTCACAATCGATAACTTCCAAATGCTTTGTCTAATAATTAGGCATCCCTAAATGCGTTTGTCATTTTTATACGCTCGTCAAATTTGACGACGTATCTTTTTCTTTTTTTTTTGTAAGCCCTGGTCGCGCCATCTGGCATTTATTGTACATCAGCTGGTCACGGTTTCATACAATTACCCTACAGTGCCCACGTGACCACGGGGTTTGGGTTTTCATACATTATCTCAATATTTACACAACAATTAATGAACAATATTAATAACAATGATAATAATGACATTAATAAGAAAGAGAAACACCTCGCGTACCTGTATACTGTTTCCCCGTTTCATCAGTTCACATATATCGAACACATACCTATTTACACACATAATAATTGTCTTTGTGCGGGAAAAACAGTAAAACAGTTAACGCCCGAAGACTTAGTATGACAGAGGAATATATGGCCCCACATTCCCTTTTTCTTTTGCCCATAAATATAATTTACTCCAAATATCTTTTGAATATTTACAATTATAGAAGATATGTATAATACTTTCTATCTCTTGCTTGCAAAAGGAGCATTTGTACGAATCTGTTTTACCCCACAGTTTTAATAGATAGTTTGTTATAAGGATCCTATGCAGTATTTGGAACTGGAAGTATTGTAACTTGGTTTCCCCTGTTGTACTGTAAATGTTACCGTAAAAAGAAGGCCAGTCCAGATCGGTCGTATCCAATTCTTTCTCCCATTTTTGTTGATTTTTTTTGTGGTTTCATTTCAGTTTTCTTTACTAAAAGATCATAAACAAATTTCGTACATTTTTGGCTCATCATTCGCCTGTATAATTCAGGTTCCTTAAAGACCTTATATTTAGTCAGACCTCCATTTTTTATATATTTTCTCTTCTCACTCGAGATGTTGTGTACAATAGCACAGTGCATTATGAAGTGAGTGGGGGGTATACCAAACTTGTTCTGAAGATCCTTAAACATTAAAAAACTCTTCCCATCCTCACCCAAGATATCGCTGATACGACTGACACCCTTTTCTGACCAGCTGGCCACGTCCCTCCATTCTGACTTTGGAATTAAGTCGAATAAAAAAGTGTCTACATTAATAGTATTTTCAACTTTGTTATCCAAACACTGATACCAGGCCTTCAAGAATTGCCATCACGGCCGTCGAGTCCAGCGTCCAGACATTGTGACCGACTGGTTGGAATATCTGTTTTACTATTATGTTATGGTTGCCTTGTTTAACTATTCTTTTTATCCATTTTATTTTAAGATGTGAGTCGAATGACTGGATATGTACCATTCCCAATCCTCCTTTCTCCTTTTTGACAATGGCTGTTTTACGTTTTATCTTATCTGTCTTACCATTCCATATGAAATTGAAAAATCTTTTTTCTAAGTTTGTAATGAATATGGTCTCTGGATCAGGAAGGACTGAAAAAAGGTGTACCAATAGTGGAATAACAAATGTTGTAATAATTGTTATTTTCCCTATAGGGGTTAAATTACGTCTAGACCAGCTTCCTAGAATCTTTTTGATAGAACTCATTTTATCGTTATAATTCTTGCTGATTGTTTCAGCTATATTAGGATAACACCAGATTCCAAGTAGTTTAAAACCTCCGGGATCCCAGTTTATCCTATAGTGAGCGCAGAGATTGACAGTGCTTCCTTTATTCTGTCCAATCCACACTGCCAAGGACTTGTGAATGTTCAGGCGCAGCCCAGAGGAGTTGAAAAATTGATTCAGGAGGCCCATGGCTCTTTCTAACGATTCACGTGATCCGTCAAGGATAAGAATGGTGTCGTCTGCTTATTGTAATATTTTTATCTCAGAGTTCTCAATTTCTATTCCTTTAATTGATTTATCCTTTTTTACAGCAAGAGACAGAGTCTCTGCGACAAGAATGAAAATGTAGGGAGATATTGGATCCCCCTGTCGACAACCTCGTTTTAGTTGAAAAAAATTCAGAAATATACCCATTGTTCATGACACAGCTTTTTGAGTCTTTCTGAAAAATCTTAATCCACCGAATTATATCTTTTCCGACGGGACGTATCATGGTATGGCGTCGTCCGTCCGTCCGTCCGCCCGTTAACTTTTTCTCGTCAACGCAACTCGTCCTAGAGTTTTCAGTGGATTCTTCTGAAATTTGGTACACCTGATCGGTACCAGGTGTAGATGTGCACGAACTTTTTTCGGCCCGATTCGACGTTTTCTTGAGTTACTCCCCTTGATTTTGGTCTGAAATCCTTGTATTTGGCACCTACTGTCTTCGTCCACGCAACTCGTCCCAGAGTTTTCAATGGATTCTTCTGAAATTTGGTACACATGATCGGTACCATGTGTAGATGTGCACAAACTTTTTTCGGCCAGATTTGACATTTTCTGGAGTTACTCCCCTTGATTTTGGTCTGAAATCCTTGTATTTGGCATCTACTGTCTTCGTCAACGCAACTCGTCCCAGAGTTTTCAATGGATTCTTCTGAAATTTGGTACACATGATCGGTACCATGTGTAGATGTGCACGAACTTTTTCGGCCCGATTCAACGTTTTCTTGAGTTACTCCCCTTGATTTTGGTCTGAAATCCTTGTATTTGGAACCTACCGTCTTCGTCAACGCAACTTGTCCCAGAGTTTTCAATGGATTCTTCTGAAACTTGGTACACTTGATCGGTACCATGTGTAAATGTGCAGGAACTTTTTTCGACCCGATTTTACGTTTTCTTGAGTTACTCCCCTTGATTTTGGTCTGAAATCCTTGTAATTGGCACCTACTGTCTTCGTCAATGCAACTCGTCCCAGAGTTTTCAATGGATTCTTCTGAAATTTGGTACACATGATCAGTATCATTTGTAAATGCGCATAAACTTTTTTCGAACCAATTCAACGCCTTCTTGAGTTATCTGCCCTTGATTTTAGTCTGGAATACTTTTATTTGGCACCTACAGTCCTCGTCAACGAAACTCGTCCTAGGGGTTTCATTGCATTTTTTTGAAATTAGGTACACATGATGGGTGCCGAGTGCACATGTGCACGAACCTTTTTCGAGTTCATTCAACAGTTTCTTGAGTTCCTCCCCTTGATTTTGGTCTGAAATCTTTTATTTGCCACATAACTGTCCTCGTGAACGCAACTCGTCTCAGACTTTTCGATGGATTCTTTTGAAATTTGGTACATATGGTCGGTACCATGTGTAAATGTGCACAAACTGTTTTTGAGCTGTTTCGACGTTTTCTTCAGTTACTCCTCTTGATATTAGTCTGAAATCCTTGTATTTGGCACCTACTGTCATTTCGACCCAATTCATCAGGCTGATGAGCTTACTTTTGCAGCTTTATGGTAACAAAAATTTTGTTTTAAAGTCACTGATACATACATAAGCTCATAACCAGGGGTGGGGGAATATGCACCCCCGCAGAGTAAGAGTAACTGGAGTTCTATTTGCTCCTACAAATATCGCTCCAGGCCCTTATGTTGTTTATCGACTGTATTTTTTTACGGGCGTATTTTGGGTTCAATTGAGCTCTTGTTCTTCCTACAGCCACAACGTGTTTAGAAAGAGAGCTCTGCTAGAATTAAATTTTGATTTTTTTTTGTCTATCTTGACAAGGAAATATTCAGTCTAGATTTAGTTCAACATTGTAAAACAATGCCTAAAACCACCGGGAATATTAAGCGCTGCACACCTTGCAGACAAACTTGGTTACATTTGGACTCACATTCGCTTTGTTTTCCCTGTAAAACGCATTTATGTTATAGGAAAAATACGTGCCTTGAGTGTATTTCTTGGTCCGACCAAGCCTGGTACAATTATGCTCAGGCCAGACAGAGTTATTTACAGTACGTGAAAGAAATGAACTCAATAAAAATCAACCCGATCTTGTCCCGATCTTTTCACCGTGTTAACATCATGCTGTCCCGATTTTGACCTGGTCTTGTCCCGGTTGAAAAATCGGGACAACATCGGGACAGCATCATGACGTCCCGATCTTGTCGCGATCTTGTCACACTGTTGGTCCGATGTTGTCCCGATTATTTGTCCCGATTTTCTCACCCGCTGATTCTCTTCCCATTACTACTAAGTAACTTGGAAACCCTGGCACTAATATGTTGTACAATTGAGATTATTTTTCTGATCCTTAAATCTGATATGCTGGGGCCAAACAACATCCCGTACGGGCTGTGGCACTGGGTATATCATCCTACTGTGAGTGTGAGTAACGTTCACACCCGCGTGTCTACAGCGCGTCAAAACGAACATAAATCTGCATGGTACATGTTTGGATATAGTGATCAAACATATTTTCATTTGTATTTCATTTCTTCGCACCTATCGACACAATTCGGTTATATTTCGTTCAAACTCCGTTCATCCTTTTGCGTTCATTCTCATAAATCATTTTCTCACATTCACGGAGAACAGTAGTTGAAAATGGCAACTTGTCACGGATTTCCAACTTCAAGAAAACAACGAAGATCGATCTTCATCATTCACAGAGATATATGTTTCTTCTTTCTATTACAATCAACTTTATATTAGATCTAAAAACATAATTTTATATGCTCTAAATTGAGGTAGGGATGAAATCTTTCGCGACGTCTGCACTGGAGTGCTCTCGCCAAGGTCCGCGCGAGAAGGTCACAACAGGTCTTCAATTTCACATTCCGGTTTTCTCGTGCAAAAAGTGAATGCTTTATGCAAGAATTTCATCCATTCATGCTAGATCTGCATTCTATTTGCGTTTTACAATATGATCTGTTATGAACTTTTTATAGGATTGGGCGATATGAGAAAAGAAAAAGTTATTCAAAATTGTTTAATAACATTTTTTATCAGAATATTTATCTTATATATTCTTCTGTGCTATCGGTAAAATTATCTTGCATTCTTCTCGTTTGTTATCACATTAGTCCAGACAAATTTTTAGTATTATGTAAATATTTAGGAAGAATGGTCTAATAAGTTGTTTCTCTGTGATATCTTCCGTACATATTAGCGACAGGTTTCCGCAACACAATTGTATTGAGGACGGAAAACATCTTTGGAATGTACCTTGTACGCCTCGATGAGAACGAATCTTTTTTTATACCATCCAGGATAATATTAATTAAGTATTTTATCAACTATTTATTCTTTTGTTAGACCCACCCGATTACATTTCGATTTTTGATTGATTGAAATTGTAGTCCCCTTCCCATTCGGATTTCGCGGCCCATCAACTCAATGCTCTATTTAAATTTCACGGTACATTTCTTCGTTCATTTAAGATCTTTTGCAGCGCTAGATATCAAAATAAATAATTAAATAATAAATAACAATGAGAGAGCAGAGGGAGATATTTATAAATGGAAGTACTAAAGATATGTGGTATTTTATATTTTCTCATGTCTCGCAAAACGGGATTCATTTTTTTGTTAATTTGAGCTCTAGGCTTAATTTAAAGTGTTACTATTATTATATTGGTAATATACTCTAACTTCGTAATGGGGATTAGATCAGCATGTACCCCATGTGAAATGTTGTTCTTTTATTCCGTTGTTATGTATTGCGGGGGGGGGGGGGCCTCTTAATTCTGAGTACAATAAAAATTTATACATTCGTCTCACAAACAAACAAAAGACGCCGACTATAACAGAATCTTGGGACAACAAGCCATGTAGTTGTTATAGTATTTTGAAAATCAATTCATCTGTAATCACAAATTCGGTAGACTATGGAAGTGAACAGTAGGTGATAACACTTCAGAAGCGCCGCACGGGTCGGAGTACGTGGTGCGGCTGTTTTCAGGGGCATAGCTCTGCAGGGTCAAAGTTCGCACATTTGGACCACGTGGGGCTTTTCGCCGCGGGACTAGAGACGACCTCCTTCATATTTCTTTATCTATCTGAACAAATTACATTCAATACATTTTGTAAACATTTAACTATACGGGTTTCCGAGCCATTCTGTCGGTCATCCAACTTTATTCACAGACAAACATGTACGGACGATTAAAGTTTAACGGCAGCAGCGGGCAGTCCACTGTGGCACTATGGTAGTCCAAATTTCGCTCACTCCGTTCGGTTCATTTCGTTTCGGTCAAACTCCGTTCATATTGTGGTCATAATTCGTTCAAACTTCGTTCCGGTTTAAAATTTTTGCGGTCATATTTTAATAACTGAACCGAAACGAACCAAACGAGTGTAAACATTAACGCAATTGCCTCTGTATTCACATGTCACGTAAACGATTGTAATTTGGAGATAACAACATGACGTCCCGATGTCGTCGCGATGCTGTCCCGAAGTCGTCCCGAAGTCGTCCTGATGTTGTCCCGATGTCGTCCTTGTAACAAGACCGGGACAAAACCGGGACAAGATCAAGACAAGAATCGGGTTATCATCATGTTAACATTGTGACAGAATCGGGTTGTCATGATGTTAACATCATGTCATCCCAGTATTGAGTTCATTTCTTTCACGTACTGTAGATACATGTACAGCCCCCTACAGCCCCCAGAGCTATGGTAGGGCAGCTATTTACACATGTACATGTTGCCTCCTGAACTGTATTTCTCCAAGCTGAGGTCAATGTTTGGAAGAGTGACCATAGCAGGCTTCCATACTCTAGTGCGTATTAATCTGATATCTTGAAGGAAAACAATTAACAGAGTATTATTTAATACAGGTAAGGGATCAAGTACATGCTAAGTGACTATATATAGGCCTACAAAGCCTGTCAACCACTAAAGGATAACTATTCTGGTCTGAGAAAGAATAAACAGTTTGGAACTATTTTTATACGTGTACTTCGGACAACCCTAAAATCAGAAATTTTCTAGATAGCATAATAAAGGTGAGACAACTCACCTTTCTAAAAACCGTCATTTCACTTCTGAACAATCCAAACCACTGTTTCAATTTTTACTCATAGGGAATTCAGAAATAGGATCAAATTCCCTCCACAATAATCGAACAGAAAAGTATTATTGACAGCAAATTTAACAGATTCAATGTCACACATATGTGTTATACACAACAGGGATATACAAACTCAGTCTGCTGTTGAGTCGTTGTTCGACCAAAGTAATCAAACTCAATGTTGAACCAGTCATAGATCTGCGCATGAAGGACATTGTATTTGTCACAGATCTCCTGTGGTGTCACACCCTCCTCCATTGCTTTTGTCTCTGTCGCTGTTCCGTATTCGTCTGTACCACAGACATACAAGGCATTGTAGTTACGCAATCGGCAGAACCTAGAATAAAGGAGAAATTAAATGAGCATTGGCTTACAATCTGAAATAGGAAATTTTAACACTCTATCAACTCTGAATGCCAAGTGCCATTCGAGGAAGCAAGTTCCATTTCATAATTCTGAGGAATGACTTGGCCCAGTATCAATTTCAGTGCCTCCAAATGCTGTAACTATTAGACTATCACAGTTCGGTTCATAAAGGTAAATCAGACTCTGAAACTGCACTGGCAACTAATATTATTGGGGGCAGT
Organism: Hanleya hanleyi; assembly: GCA_036873755.1. Classification (NCBI taxonomy): domain Eukaryota; kingdom Metazoa; phylum Mollusca; class Polyplacophora; order Lepidopleurida; family Hanleyidae; genus Hanleya; species Hanleya hanleyi. The sequence goes on from JAVTVY010031234.1 coordinate 15,360, forward strand.
CTGAATAGAATGAGACTTAAATTTCACTTTGCTGAAATGTGTGAAAACTTACATATCTCTTTCATATTTCAAATGGTGAAGTAGACCATGCCAACAAGGATAAGCTTCACATGCTTCAATGATTGTTTCAGGCCAATAGCCACGAGCGGGGGAGGAGATTTGGGCGAACATTGTTTTGGAACAAATATTTGATAAATTCATACAAATGCCATTTTCAGACAGGAGCGAAACCCCTAAGTGCCCATTTGTCTCATACAAACCCCTGATAGTGAACCACCTCTCAAGATATCAACACCCACAACATGGAACATCCTACAAGAGCAAAGAGGGGACCGCCTGGTTTCACAATGAATAAAATATATTCTGCAGCACATAATCCACAAATGAAGAAAAGCCTGTCAATAAAACTGACCTGGCAAACACATCAGCACTGAGGACACACCCAATGATGTTACCAAGATGTGGTACATTATTGACGTAAGGAAGAGCACTTGTGATCATGATGTTACGCTCACCCTCCTTTGGTAATCTACAACAGAAACAGTGTAAGTGTAAGACAAGGGTCATGACCAGCACTGCCCTGTTAATGATGTACGTGTAAGACATGGGTAACGATCAGCACTGCCCTGTTAATGGCGTATGTGTAAGACATGGTGGGGGTGTTTGGTTTAATGCATGACATGGGTCATCATCAGCACTGCTCTGTTAATGGTTTATGTGTAAGACATGGGTCACGATCAGCATTGCCCTGTTGATGGCGTATGTGTAAGACATGGTGGGGGTGTTTGGTTTAATGCATGACATGGGTCATCATCAGCACTGCTCTGTTAACGGTTTATGTGTAAGACATGGGTCACGATCAGCATTGCCCTGTTAATGGTGTATGTGTAAGACATGGTGGGGGTGTTTGGTTTAATGCATGACATGGTCATCATCATCACTGCTCTGTTAACGGTTTATGTGTAAGACATAGGTCATGATCAGCATTGCCCTGTTAATGGTGTATGTGTAAGACATGGTGGGGGTGTTTGGTTTAATGCATGACATGGTCATCATCATCACTGCTCTGTTAACGGTTTATGTGTAAGACATAGGTCATGATCAGCATTGCCCTGTTAATGGTGTATGTGTAAGACATGGTGGGGGTGTTTGGTTTAATGCATGACATGGTCATCATCATCACTGCTCTGTTAACGGTTTATGTGTAAGACATAGGTCATGATCAGCATTGCCCTGTTAATGGTGTATGTGTAAGACATGGTGGGGGTGTTTGGTTTAATGCATGACATGGTCATCATCATCACTGCTCTGTTAACGGTTTATGTGTAAGACATAGGTCATGATCAGCATTGCCCTGTTAATGGTGTATGTGTAAGACATGGTGGGGGTGTTTGGTTTAATGCATGACATGGTCATCATCATCACTGCTCTGTTAACGGTTTATGTGTAAGACATAGGTCATGATCAGCATTGCCCTGTTAATGGTGTATGTGTAAGACATGGTGGGGGTGTTTGGTTTAATGCATGACATGGTCATCATCATCACTGCTCTGTTAACGGTTTATGTGTAAGACATAGGTCATGATCAGCATTGCCCTGTTAATGGTGTATGTGTAAGACATGGTGGGGGTGTTTGGTTTAATGCATGACATGGTCATCATCAGCACTGCTCTGTTAATGGTTTATGTGTAAGACATGGGTCACGATCAGCATTGCCCTGTTAATGGTGTATGTGTAAGACATGGTGGGGGTGTTTGGTTTAATGCATGACATGGTCATCATCATCACTGCTCTGTTAACGGTTTATGTGTAAGACATGGGTCATGATCAGCATTGCCCTGTTAATGGTGTATGTGTAAGACATGGTGGGGGTGTTTGGTTTAATGCATGACATGGGTCATCATCAGCACTGCTCTGTTAACGGTTTATGTGTAAGACATGGGTCACGATCAGCATTGCCCTGTTAGGGACCGTATCCAACCATCGTTTGCTGTTGAGACGTTTTAAACGATGGGAAAAAATGCTCAGCTACTACACCCATCGTTTGCACCATCGTTTTTTTGTGTAGCAAACGATCAAAAAAACCATCACCGGAGACTGCCGAAGGTGCCGCTGCCGTTCGGAAGAAAACGTCGTCGTTTGAAAAAAACGATTGTCGGCTGACAAAAGACGATCGCACGTGTTAAGCTGCGCATAAATACACACTGGGTGAACAGGCCGTGCCTTAGCTCTCAACTGCGCACATGTGTAACAAAATATAGCGCTATCAGCGAATGTGAAAACGGGTTTAACACAGGGGAAATAAATTACACTTTAATCGCCTTCCGCGTTTGTTTTAAAGGTTTGATTACGGGAAGTCGCTGTTTGTGTGCAAAATTTTTCTATGAAAATGACAATCATCTAGCTGTGATAATGGAAGTGTCACGTACGCAAATAAAACTGAATGGTTTAATAACACCCTCCCCATGTATGATGCACGGTGTACAAAATTTCTTTGAATAGGCCGGAAAAGGTAATCAACAGATAACTCTGCCGATATCTTACTGATCTGAATTCTGTTCAGTTACTATTTAACTTGAAGAAATACCCGTTTCAGAAATATTTAGGTTGATAAATATTTCCTTGTTATTCAGGGCGATACGGAAGTCTACCGTGGAAAAATGGTGTCGATTCGCCTGGAAATTTTCGCGATAATGCCGACACTAGGTTTTGATCACTTTCCTTGAAAACGCATGGATACAATTAGATCTAAATAAATATTTTTCATCGCGAGTATTGTGGGACCATATGTATATATGATTTTTGTATCTTCAGCGGTTTTCTTGTAATGTTTACCGGAAAACGTGTAACACGATTTGCGGGGAATTCCACTGAAATTCGCCCACTTCAGAGCACGTTTTAATACCTCACTGGCAAATCGTGTTACACTTTTCCCAATAAATATAACATGAAAAGAGCTGAAGAGACAGAAATGATATTTATATTTTCATGATCCTATAATACTCGAGATAAAAAATGTATTTAAATATTTTATTTTATGAATGCGTTTTCAAGGAAATTGATAAAAAAAAACTAATGTCGGTATATCGCCGAAAATTCTCGGCAAATCGACTATGTTTTACGTTAAATAAACCAAAAAATGGAAAGGTTTCTTATGTTATTTGGCCTGTGTACTGTATTGCAGTCCATAGGGAAAATCATGTGTCATCAACACGCGTGTTTAGCTTTAATATTTATTCTACGTGTCTGTCTGAAAAAAAAACCCCAGCTTGTGTACGGTCAAGGAGCACACGCGTACACGCACGTGGCCTTCCTTTTCGACTGCCGTTTATCCCCAGCATAGAAAAGTCGACACAGGACTGCTCCCGCATGGCGGGAAAATAAAGAGCGGTGTAGAACACGTGTCTGTCGAAACGTTCATGGCGATATACACTTCAGATCAGCTTAAACTTCCAATTAGTGAACAGTGTTTACGCGCCGTTAGCGCGCCAACGTGCTGGCCTAATCACCAAGACTTATTACACCCCCCCATGATGTGACCGTTGCCGCCACGCGCCGGTAGAATATAGTCCGGTCAAACCACTGAACCATTGTGAGCATGTCGGCGGTAAACAAAGGCTCCCCGTTGGCAGATTGCGCGCTAACAGCCTTCACCGCTTAACACTGAATTGTTTTCAAAGAGTTCCCCTCTAGCGGTGTACGGCAAGAACACAATCTATTCTACAGTTTAAATTACTGGCTAAGTAATTAAACAAATATATAGAATATTTGACTTCAATAAGAATGCTGTAAATGATTATCTATTATTTTTTGTTTGCGCTCCAAGGAAATTCGGCCGTCTTCCACTCTGCCATTTCATTTCTTTTCAAATGAGACACAGACGCGCATTTTGTTGGACGAAAGCGGGATATCGCTTTACCCCGTCCGAGAGAGAATGCACTGTTATGTTTATATTCTCCACTTGTTTACGCCAAACTTAACGAGATTATTAATCTTTACAGTGTTGTTTTCTTGCTGACAATATAACATCCGTTATACTGTTCGACAGGAAGTATACATTAACACATTTGAAATGTTGGTTTTGATGTCGGGGATGCACCATCTATTCTACAGTTTAAATTACTGGCTAAGTAATTAAAAAAATATATAGAATATTTGACTTCAATAAGAATGCTGTAAATGATTATCTATTATTTTTTGTTTGCGCTCCAAGGAAACTCGGCCGTCTTGTGAACATTCGGTTGAGACTACGAATAATCTTCATTACCAAAAGTTTCCCTAAAGATAAATATATTATCAGAATTCATAAAACGTTGGTGTGTGCAAATTGCGATGGCCGCCTCCTCTTTCAGAACGGTCAGTAAAACGGTTGAACGTAACATTTCAAATGAATACAGCTTCGTATAAATTCAGACACGCGGGCGAGTCGAGGTCATAATCGGGGCAACATGCAGTGCTCGGTCAGACTAGTTGTCTCTTTGGCTTGTCTTGTTACAACCGCCTAACCAAAATATACACAGAAACTCAGAAGATCAATTAGCCCCTTACAGAGAATGACAAATACTCCAATTGTATATGCTCTTTATTCGTTACCGCCCGACTGTTAAAGGTTGCACACGAAACTTCCGATGAGAAAATAAGAATTAACATTTATGGCCCACGCATTCATCGTTCCAGCTAAATAACAAAAAAGAAACAATAACAGAGATTTCTACATAAACAATAAGTTAATGCCATTTCATTTCTTTTCAAATGAGACACAGACGCGCATTTTGTTGGACGAAAACGGGATATCGCTTTACCCCGTCAGAGAGAGAATGCACTGTTATGTTTATATTCTCCACTTGTTTACGCCAAACTTAACAAGATTATTAATCTTTACAGTGTTGTTTTCTTGCTGACAATATAACATCCGTTATACTGTTCGACAGGAAGTATACATTAACACATTTGAAAAGTTCGTCTGGATAGCTGGGTTGTGTGTAGACGCCAGATTTCATGAGGGTTGATCTATTTCACAGAGGAGTGAGTTTTGTTTTATTGCTGACAAATCCTCAGAAAGGGATTACCAGACTTCAATCAAATCAACCAACCGATTTCTAGTAAAAAGGTACGGGTATTACATAATTCGTTTCATCGGTTCTTGTCCCACTGATTAAATATTTATACACTGCATAATCCGGTAGTAAAATCCCGGGCATTTACTCTTGAATGGTCAAAATTAACACAATTTGCAAGAATTTTGAATATATAAAAACGAATGACTTGAACTTGCGCATCTGTATGAGAAGCGGCCGTAAGATGAAACTTCCAATAAACAAATACCTATTCTTTAATACCAGAAAGCTATTCCGTGAGACGCGCAAGTCTGGGTCAACTTTGAAAGCAGGTGTCCGACGAAGCACAAATTACAATCCATTTTGCAAGCAGTGTTTATGATTAAAATAAATCTTAAATCTATTTCCTTTTAAAAATTCGTGCCGATTAATGCCACGTGGACTCCCAACTGATTTTCTTGAGCTCTGTCGTGTGAACGATCGCTCGCTAACAAAGCAGCTCGCTTCCAGCCATTGTCTGACCGTGCTGATAGCGCGCGGCCTGTGTTCAGTCATGTCGATGGACTACATTCAACAGAGTTAGAACAATGGCCAGCCGATAATCATGGGCATTGGCGCGCTATACCTTTGTGTTGGCGCACTTCGTTTGCGCGCCATTGGTGCGCTAACATTAACCTTTCAGCTGATCTGAAGTGTAGGCCTACCAGATCAGAGAGGAAAACGCTATATTCACGATCCTTCAATTCACAAGTCGAATACATTAAAATTATCCAGAAAGTTTCTAGAGCTATACTTTGGTGAGTGCCATGAAAAAGAATTTTCACGGGAGAATATTTTTTGAACATCGCTACTTGAGAGAAAGTGGAGGTGTGAATTTCCATTGAGTCTTCATTCAAGCATTTTTAATGTTTTAGATTGAAGTGAATTTCTCGGCAATGCGCTGAGACAGATGTATTTTTTGACAACCAATCGTTTATTTGAGACTTTATCGAAACAGATCCAAATATTTGATTATCGGTGTTTTATTTATTATGGTCAACTTAACGCACTTTTATTCTACATTGCAGGTTTGTTTGCTGCATGGACATATTGAAACTAGAGGAATGACCGCCTTTTCTCCGGATAATATTATTCGTATATGCACATATTTCTTCGTTATGTTTATATTTTGTTGTAAGATTCTAACCAATAAACATATGATTGTGCAAGAAAGTCCCATATCCCTATCCAGCAGGACTATACGTGGAAGAAACTAATTTCCGGTGAGCATATAGGTAAGAATCCTGCTTGATTAGTAAACAATATTGCCAAGCTGTCAATTTATTGTCTAGCCATAATAATAGTAAAGTGATCAGCTTTTTTGTCTGTTCTATTGGTCTATACACAGCTTGACTTTCGAGCCACGAAGGACGCAAGAGTTACTTCCGGAGGCGGCATCCACAGGACATCCACGGGCATTTGCTTTATTACTACCATAATTCAAATAAATGGACATTCACGGGAAGTATCGCTGAAGGGATTGTTCATTTCAAAGACATTATTAAATAAAAGGCAACAAGTGTCTTTGATTTTATACTTTTTGTTTATTCACAGTTGCACATTTCCGTGACAGTTTCAATTGATCACTCCGGGCTCTAAATAAGCCATGCAGTTTTGTTCCATGAAAAATATATTTAAGTGCATTTCTGGAAGGTTGGACATATATGATCGCATCTTTAGTACTATAAACATCGTCTTTCACATCCAGCTTATTTGTTTCTCATCACAACCACAATTAAGCAGTAATAACCAATGGTTATTTTGATTACCCACTCGAAGCCCAACGGCGAAACAAGACTATCGCAGTGTTTCTTGTTAATTACATACACGATCTCTCATAACTGAATCGACGATACCAGGTGACAAAATAAGTATCTCTCTCTATGAAAATGCCATGCGGCGTTGCTCTAAAAGTTGTAAATGTACAACCACGGGTATCCGACTTCTATCGAAATTACAAACTTCAGATGAATAGAGTACTCATCACGTATAGATATTTGCAGATGTAACTTTAAAAGCTTACCAAACAAGGCGCGCTTCAAAAGCGCAAATTAAACAAAAACAAAATTATGAGTTACACCATTACAAAACCGTTATCTATGGTGAATGTCTTGTAAATTTCTGCGTTTACGCATCATCCTGAAAGAGAAAAAATATACGCATTAGATTCTAATGTTTCACTCGACATTTATCTGTAATCAAACGTGATAATAATTGTTAAAGTAAAACTATGATCATCTCATTCCAAAAATTACAGATATTGTCCATAAAACAAATAAACGACTACCAGGTGTTAATTTTTGTTGACAAATTTTTCAATCATACAGACCTAATTCCAAACACTTTCAGATCATATTTTTCAAAATTATCTGTTGTCCACAGGTACCCAACTAGACAGGCTAAATTAAATTTATATCGCGATTTTTACTACTCTGACTTATCTTCTTATAGTACTAAAATAAAAGGTCCTAAAATATGGAACAATTTACCCTCTCAGTTAAAATCTCAAGTTTCGCTCTCATTATTCAAATCGAGGATATAATCGTATTTATTACTGGAACATAATTAGACATCTATTCTGTTTGCCGTCTGTGGAAGTTGGAAATTAAATTTGTATTTTTGTCTCACTATGATAGAGTTTACCGCATATTATCATCTTTGTAAATATAATAATTATTTTGGGATAAAACAAACCCCTCGGGGTTTTCATCCCGCCACTATTATATTTTATTTACTAAACATTATTGTTATGCATGGTGAAATAATAATCAAATCAAATCAAATGGTAATCTAGGACTGACTTTTTTGAAAGCACATTCCAAAATGCGCAAAGTCCGTATTCTGCAAAATACATAAGATTCGAATCGCACGTTCATAAAACGATATCATGGTTCCATAATATTTTGTTTATTAACGAATTACACCGTAACCGATTCTTAGATATAGTCAAGCAGCACACGTATAGCAAAAATCTGGAAAAGAAAACAACATTAATTTGTGTTCCGTTCTCATAATCCGTTTTTCACGGCCTCAAGCGACACGGTCGTTGTTGTTGTTTTTGTGTCTGTAAAGCGGGACTACTTTCGAGCCGATCGTTTGCCAGGAGACTTTCAATCGTTTGCTAGAAAACGTCTGCACCTTTGTTCGAGGTGTGAAAAGACGACCGGCACCCTTACCGTAGGTTGCCGGAGATTTCCGGCGATCGTCTTTATCTGACAGACGTTTTTTAAAAAACGATCAACTCATACACCCATCGTTTGCATGGACGTTTTTTTTCATCGTTTAAACCGTCTAGCAAACGAACGTTGGATGGATACGATCCCTTAACGGTGTATGTGTAAGACATGGTGGAGGTGTTTGGTTTAATGCATGACATGGGTCATCATCATCACTGCTCTGTTAACGGTTTATGTGTGAGACATGGGTCATGATCAGCATTGCCCTGTTAATGGTGTATGTGTAAGACATGGTGGGGGTGTTTGGTTTAATGCATGACATGGGTCATCATCATCACTGCCCTGTTAATGATGTACCCTGTTAATGATGTACGTGTAAGACATGGGTCACGATCAGCATTGCCCTGTTAATGGTGTATGTGTAAGACATGGTGGGGGTGTTTGGTTTAATGCATGACATGGGTCATCATCATCACTGCTCTGTTAACGGTTTATGTGTAAGACATGGATCACGATCAGCACTGCCCTGTTAACGGTGTCTGTGTAAGACATGGTGGGGGTGTTTGGTTTAATGCATGACATGGGTCATCATCAGCACTGCTCTGTTAACGGTTTATGTGTAAGACATAGGTGGTGATCAGCACTGCCCTGTTAACGGCGTAGGTGTGATCACTTTTTCAATGAGAGCTAAGATAAGAAGGCACAGACCGGATAATATTTCCTTTTGTATTTGAAAAGGGTAAAAATCGATTGGACTGGGATGATGCTAGTCATGCTTATATCACATCTTTTGCACATCTTTTTTAGCACAATTCCAGACACCAGATGGGTCACCAATTGTTAAAATTAAAATTCAATGACAGTCATTGATACATGCAGGACACCAAGAAAAGGTACAATGAACATGATGGAGATCTTCATCTTTCATCGGTGACAACTACCAGTGCTAAAGCTTTCAAGGTTTGAAAACCATTTAGAACACTCGGATTGTAACTGTAGATATGTTTACTCACATTGGATGCTGTCTTACTATAGGCTTTGGACAAGACTTCTTCCCATTTATCCAAGCATTGGTTGCCTTGGTAACCTCTTCTGGGGTAGCTTCTTTAGCCCCAAATATAGACTGTAAAAACATTTCATCTATATCAGTCTGAAATATCATTGTTTAGATGTGATAAATATTTAGTCAATGGGTTAGGGTGAACAAAATATATACATGTAGTTCAGCAAGATAGCATAGAATGTTTTGAGACACTCAACAATAATTTTTTCCTTATTGAGTATCAATCATGCCCAAATGAATAACAAGAGCCTATGGGGCTTCAATATATGTCCGCACTTTGGACGGATTCAATATTTGCGATTCAACAAAATTTGGTAAGCCTACAGACTTTCAAATATAGGCATAATTTTAGTGCTCAAGGATAGCTTCTTATTAGAGCCTTTGGTTACCCGGGCAATTTGACCTTTGACCTCAGAATCAACACATTTTGTTTTCTTTCTTCCACGACTGAGGCAACAGCATACCCAAAGTTTGAGATGAGTTTGAGATATACCATGGATATCATTTTGTATGATTTCCTGATTTTCGTGTCAGTGACCTTGACCTTTGGACTTAAAGGTATAACCAAATTTTGGTACCAATCTATAACCAGGAACTGAAGATATCACACGGACAAGAAACAGACCAACTACCAGCTGGACATCACAGGCAATCAATACAATTCTTGTTTGCCAAGAGTTGGAGGTATGGTAATTCCTCTAATAAATTGATTACCCTATTAGAAATCTATCACCCATGATTTTTGGAGGAAAATATGATCGGAAGTTGTAATAATTCAATCACCCCCGATATTCAATCAATCCCGTTCGTAAAAAAAAATTCAATCAACCGCTCCTGGCGGCATCAAACAAATGGTGATAGACGTAGCAAGACCATATGTAGCAGGTTTAGACCTATTAAAGACTCATCATACTAACTTCATGAACTTGGAACTGTTAATTTGAAGTCTGAAACTGGAACTTTGAATCTGGGAAAGGAATTATTAGTTTTTCAGCTGATTGATCTGGCGAGATGACATCATCAAAATATTACTTCAGGGCAGGAAATTCTGTTTTGACTGGAGTGAGTAGTCTCCCATCCCTTAAAGCATGTTAGCCCCGACCGTTTGAACGAACTGATGGGTAGATCGTGTTTGATAACAGGATAGTAATACAGCTGATGCTGAAGTATTAAAAAACTGCAATTAACTAGCTTGTATTGAATCACACTCTAATTTGAAAGCAAATCACTTGTACCGTTTCGGACAGTTTTTGGCAGTATCAGAAACTGGGCACTTAATGATTTAAACTTCATTTCTCTAACTTCTTTTCACTCGGTTGCAATAAATCGATCACCCCTCATTTTTACTACCTCAAATATCACTTCTGGTGATCGATTTATTAGGGATATACCTTAAATATCATCACAATCCACATCACTGAAATGGAGGTATAGCCTGAACAAAACAATTGAGGATTTCCTGATTATGAAGCCACAGTTGCATTGGCCTTCAACATTTTTACCCCAAAATAAATTGGGTTCTTCCTTGCTCCTTGGGTAATATATACCTCAAGTTTGATACCGATTCATAACCTGGGACTAGAGATAACAGTTGATGATTTCCTGATTATGAAGCCATAGTTGCATTGGCCTTCGACATTTTTACCCCAAAATAAATTGGGTTCTTCCTTGCTCCTTGGGTAATATATACCTCAAGTTTGATACCGATTCATAACCTGGGACTAGAGAGATCGCAAACAAAGTTAACAAACAGATGGACAGAACTCGCTATAGTACAATACAACCTTGTCTACAATGGCCATATAAAAACAGTGATGTGTAGATCCATAGAGGATATGATAGAATAATAAGGATGGGTGAATAATTGGCTGTTCATATGTCATAGCTCCTGCATTACTCACCTGTGACTCTTGAGCCTCACTCTGATCTGTTACAGATAAAGCTTTCATGTCCTTCTTCAAGGCCTTTGTATCACACTTGGTACTGGGAGGGACAGGCTGAGCTAGTAATGAAGACTGAAGTTAAGAAAACACAATCAGTTCTAACATTGTCTCATCTGTACTCCTTTCCAGCAATGGTAATGGTAATTGGTGATGGATGGGAATCAGATCACATATAGAAAGGAACTGTAGGTGTACTGCAGTTACCATGATTTCCAAGGAAGTTGATAGATCCTCTTAAATAAATTGGAGAACCACTGAAAATCACTAACACTGACATGCCTCATCATGTAATACGATGTTTCCAATGGATTTTATTAAACTTAGTGAAATACAACTTTCAATATGTGCAAATTTGGTACATGTCACTGAAACCAGTGAATTCTCTGAAAATTTGAAGCAAAGCCACAAATTTGTAAAAAAAAAAAAAATATATGAAAAAATACCATTTCTGACTAACCCAATCTTTACACACCCATCTTGATCAAATGTGATATGGTTTCTTTTCAGAATATGTAGGACCATATGACTATACAAAGGAAATGGACAACCATTACTTCCCATATGTTGAGTTTTAAAGCGAAATCACACTGCACAAGATGGTGCAGTACCTATCTTGATTGACTGTGTATGATATTAACGTGGCAAGGGAAATGACAGAATCATTATTGTAGTATTCTGCTTGAAATGTGAAGACGGACTAACCTTGAATATAGACACTCCTTTGCCTTTAGTCAAAGATGTAATGGATGAGGTAAATTCTGAGAGCTGGAGTAATCGAGAGAACCATTGTTGGACTGCTCCAAACTGACCCTCCCAACCTGGAAGAACAAATGAAGCAGAAAATATATCAGGTTAGTTTGCACAAGTGAGTGAGTGAGTGAATATGATTTAACGTCGCTTTCAACACTATTTCAGTCATATCACAACGTTGGTTCCTATTCCTTTCCTTATGCCCCAGTTAGTCGCCTCTTACGACAAGCTCTCTGAGGAGCTGAGACCTATTCTTACCATGACCTGGCATGTGCACAAAGACACCCCAGGTCAATCTCCGGGAGCCTCATGGGGCTAGTTTGTACAATATCAAGCTGACTGTGCATGTATATTGCTGGAATGAATATGCACTGAGAAATCTCATTCCCAGGGGTACTTAAAATAGGTTGCAGCTTACATTCTGATATAGATTGGTTAACTTATGTCACAGACACTGGTCTTCAATTTTAGTAAATTTGAAAAGGAGGAAAAACTGACATGATGATAAAGAAGAAATGGACTTATTCAATAAGCTTCTGATAAGATGCACATGTGGTGTCAAATTGGTGAGCATAGACAATCATTCCAAACCTATGATGGAAACAAGAAATTGATAACATCTTACCCTACATTTGACCATCAAGTTATCCTGTGCCAATAATATTTAAGTGCCCTGGTTCATATCTACTTTTATATGTGCTGTACATTCATGAAGCCTGGACATATAGCCTTTCTTGAGATATGGTGGAAACGAGAAAATTGTGACAGACGGACAGATCGATACCCACATTCATGACAATAATACCCCCAAGATCAAGAATTTGAGAATACCATATTGCATTTAAATAGGTAGTATTTAAATAGACAAAACTGCCCTTCTATAACTAGACAATGATGTCTCCATGCAGAGGTACCTACTCTAACTAGACAATGATGTCTCCATGCAGAGGTACCTACTCTAACTAGACAATGATGTCTCCATGCAGAGGTACCTACTCTAACTAGACAATGATGTCTCCATGCAGAGGTACCTTCTCTAACTAGACAATGATGTCTCCATGCAGAGGTACCTACTCTAATTACACAATGATGTCTCCATGCAGAGGTACCTACTCTAATTAGACAATGATGTCTCCAGGCAGAGGTACCTTCTCTAACTAGACAATGATGTCTCCATGCAGACGTACCTACTCTAATTAGACAATGATGTCTCCAAGCAGAGGTACCTACTCTAATTAGACAATGATGTCTCCATGCAGAGGTACCTACTCTAATTAGACAATGATGTCTTCATGCAGAGGTACCTACTCTAATTACACAATGATGTCTTCATGCAGAGGTACCTACTCTGACTAGACAATGATGTCTCCATGCAGAGGTACCTACTCTAACTAGACAATGATATCTCCATGCAGAGGTGCCTACTCTAACTAGATCAATGATGTCTTCATGCAGAGGTACCTACTCTGACTAGACAATGATGTCTCCATGCAGAGGTACCTACTCTAATTAGACAATGATGTCTCCATGCAGAGGTACCTACTCTAATTAGACAATGATGTCTCCATGCAGAGGTACCTACTCTGACTAGACAATGATGTCTTCATGCAGAGGTACCTACTCTAATTAGACAATGATGTCTCCATGCAGAGGTACCTACTCTAATTAGACAATGATGTCTCCATGCAGAGGTACCTACTCTAATTAGACAATGAGGTCTCCATGCAGAGGTACCTACTCTAATTACACAATGATGTCTCCATACAGAGGTACCTACTCTGACTAGACAATGATGTCTCCATGCAGAGGTACCTAACTCTAGTACTGTTTCAATTGCAATATGGTAGTGTAGGGTCTTCTGGTCATTTCAAATGCCTTATTTTCTATGATATCATCATGATCATTCTATGTTTCAATTTTTCATACCAAGCCAGTAAAAGCAGTAACAGCCCCAAACCCCAATGATCAAGAAAACCCCTAATACTTGTCATACCTTTCAAGGCACCCTTTTCACACAAAGCAGGGTAAAGAGCCCCCCATAGCACAATGTCTGCTGCTGTCAGTTGTTCCTTTAAGAGAGAGAGAAAGAGAGTTAAATTTTATGTCACATTCAGCTATATAGTGAGTCCAAGTAAGAGACAAACATCATAATGTAAATATATTGCATTACAATTTCCATGTCAAACTAGAAGAAGATATTCTTTCAAAATCCACTATAATACCCGTATCCTAATGTTGAACCACCATGTACTTCATCATAAAGCAATTATTCCATGATCACTTAGTTTAGAAGTGAAATGCAAAGGTTTTAAGTTAGTGTCAAAAATTATCAATACAAATCTTTGAGCATCAGACACATGTTAAGGAAGTCAACTGATAGTTATTTGGTGGAAATTACTTTCTGTTTCAAACTGAAATGTCTAACTTCAGAACAAAATCATCAGCTGGAAGAATGACATGAAGAACATTATTCCTTTGTTCAACAAATTCTTCCTCCAAGTTCAAGTAATTATTACTTGTGATATCATTAGATATTCTCCAGGAAAGAGACAACTATAACACCATAACATTGGGCAAAAAATAAATGACAAGCAATGCAGATATTGTCAGCTCAGTTATTCCATCTTGATGTTTTCCTATCTCAGAGCAGTTCTTACATCTTCTTCTGTACTGTGCAACTATGGCTCTCAGGTTTTACTACGTTGATATTCATTTCAAATTGAAAACAATTTCTACAACTATGCAGGACATAAATATGTACATTTTATAATTCTTATTACTTGCTACAATTTGCCACATTAAAGTAATGCTATGCCACAAAACAATTAGTCCACTTTTGAGATATCCATCTTCATTTTATCCAGCAAATTTCTACGTTCCCACTTCGAACCTGCCTTGATTTATCTGACCCCTTCAGCGTTCAAAATCCGAGGTGTAAATTTCACCAGCTAACAACAGAAGAACCAATCAGAACGTACACATCGATTGCGAGTGAAGTCACATAGAGTGACATCATCCTCTATTAGCGGCGTCCTTCCTCCTAATATGGTGCCCACAAATTAGGTCAGCCAATCAATAACGCTCTTGTGTGACCCATTTCGAATTTCAAATGTCTCGTGTCTATTTATACATTATTTGAACATTGAAGGGGTCCAGATATATCAACGAAAGTTCGAAGTGGGAACGTAGAAATTGGCTGGATAAAATGAAGATGGAGATATCAGGCATACTTACTGATTCTCAAAGCATTAAGGCAAATTTAAATCTTGTTTTTAGACATCAAAGTGAAGTCAGCCAGCATCAAAATGTCTGAAAATCACGCACTGGGGTCTTATGTCCTGAATCAACTGGCCACTCTGAAACATATGCCGCTCCTAAGCTGATGATGAGACGATGGAGTTTTACCTTTCATTCCATCTTTTGCCAACATGCCATTTTACGTGACATCACATGGGCCACAAATTCCTGAACATTTCTCAAAATCTATAAATAACAGCATATATCCTCTCTAAGAATAGAGCAAACAAACCTTCACCAAATACTGCCGCCCTTGTAACCGCTCTTCTACATGTTGGAGTAAGGCTTGTAGTGAGCCTGCCAGACCAGAATCTGGCTTTCCTTGACCAATCACACTCACCAGATATGGAAATAAAACAGGCTGAAATATTTGAAAGAGAGAACTTAGAGAATGCTAAATATATAGATTGGTACAGTTCAATAGATGATAACATTTGCTTATCCTTTATGTTTAACATCTTCTCCCCCCCCCCCCGACTACAATAAAGGAGTACGACATTAATAGTACAATCAATTGCAAGGCTAATAGTCATTTTCATCAATAATCCTAATACATTCTTCACAAACTGATGATTATATTGTCCAATCATGCTACAGTACATGTACTTCGGGTATTGCTTTTGGTCAGCCATGCATCTATCTCTGACAGTAGACAAGCTCCTGGTAGGAAATAGTTGATGTACCTCCATTCTACAGTAGGCCACCTATATATTTTGGTGGCTGAGAGAACAAGTGAGATTTGATATTTTCCCCCATTTCAGTTTTTTTTATCAACATTAATAATTAATATAAATGCGTAATTATTAGCCTCCAAAATAGATGAGAGCCAGTCATGTCAGAAATGAAGTATTATTTAACAACAGCCCTATTAAATTGTGTGCGATCTAGCCAGATGTAATCATGAACATGTCCACTTTAGAGGTAATGGAGAACATTCATAAATGCAAAGGTATTGAAGAAGTTTACCTGAAGTTGAGAACATTCCCATTCTAACCACTCATCAACTGCTGGATCTCCAAGGCTCTTGCCTGACAGAGACAGAAGGTAACTGAAAATAGGAGTGAATATCAGGCACCAATAGATTTGAAATTTTCAGTGGCTAATATGGTACATTTGCTAAATTTTCTGAAATACGCAAGTGAAGATAGGTAATCATAAAACATATCAGCACTCTCAAATAATTTGTCACTGTCACTAGGAAAGATATATACATGTACATAAACTTGATATGCCACACATTTTCACAAACACACCTGAAGTTTGGACAAGAATTTGTAGGGTAAATATAATACAAGTGTACCTTACTTTGCAAGAGAAACTTTCTGTGCATCAAATGTTGCCAAAGTTAGTGACAATTCCAAACCATATTGATTTCAAGTATTTCTGGTGGTCAGTACAAGAGTGACCTGGAGTACATGTACAAAACAGTGTTTTGCCTGTAACGTTTCAAGTTTATTTGAGAAGAACAATCCAGAAATGAATCATGTTAATTCATTTATGTTGGACAACTTGACAATCATGACAATACATTGTTGTTTGTGAATACACAGGCCATATTCAGGTCTGTTTTGGGGACAACTTTTCCTCTCTTTTGGGTGAGGGACTGTGGCGGTTCAAGGTGACTTCTGCCATGTCTGTATGTACAATGCGGTAATCTGGGCTTGAAGATTTGTGTGTTTACACTTTTTTCTACACTTGACATGGCCATAATAAAGTATGAGAATTGTCCAATAAAAGTAATATATAGCAGGAATAACCAAATATGATATCAATATATGGTGGCACAACATTCAACCAGATTTTAATTATCCAGAACAACAATTAGCTTTCCCATAATACATCTGATCATTTGTCTTGTTTGCGATTTCAGTGATTCTTGACCCCAAAATCAACATGACGTTTCTCCGTCCCCCTTCATGTTAAGGTACATCCCAAAGTTTGGACATAATGTACAACCTAGAACTGGACAATGCGGAAGAGATCTCATCTCAAAATGATCAGGTTTCTTGTTACATGTACCAGGACTTAGTAGTATACATGATATTAGCCGACCAGAATTGGAGTTGTAACACTGAAAAAAAGATTTCAACTTTCCAAATGTTTGGGCTCAGTGACCTTGACCTTTATTTTTGGACTCAACTCTCACCTCCCCCTGACATGCCTAAATCATGATTATGTATCCAGTCATGAAAAATTGCAATTTTCAAATTCAATGAGTTTTGTGCCACAGTGACCTTGACCTCAATTATTCTATGAGACACATCATCTCCCCATTTTGTCGCCTCTGAAGTTGAACAAAATACAATTCCTACTGATTTCCTGATTTTGGATTCACACTGTGACCTTGTCCTTGAATTTGGTATGTGACACATGGCCTCCACCAAGTGTACCAATTCACAAAAAGTTTCAAGTACATGGAATTCTGTCACAGTTATAGACTGGACACATGCATATAATTAGTGCATACAATACCTGACAATACTATTAGCAGAGAACAGGTATTTTTCAGGTGTAACTTCAAGCACAGGTAATTTGTTTTTGGTCAGGTATGGTACCACTTTAACTGCAATTAATGAAAAATCATAACATCATTCCTGAAACGATTTCACAAGCAAAACAGAGAAAGAAGTTAGAGCCAAATTAGCACCGAGATCAAGGCTTTAGATTACACCCTAGATACAATATTAACTGTGGTTTCCCATCTAGGATGTCCCCAAATAAGAGAGCAAAAAAAAAAAGAAATTCTAAAATTTACATATTTTTCTTGCATTGAGAATCAATGTTCAGGTATGTTCATGGAGATTCTTCATCAATTAAGCCATATGTGACTTAAAGCCTATCTATTTTGCCAGAATTCAGGGACTTTGGATATTTTCACCAATTTGGGTGCATATCCCTGCCTAGAAAATTGTGCCGTGCTGAACAGATGGTGTGCCCAAATTAGTGTAATCTAAAGCCCAGGAGATAGCATTCTAGGTGTGACCAGACTATATAAATCACAAGTAAAAATGCTCATTATACATGTATGTGCATACATGCACATCATCCTATTTGGCTTTCATGATGGTTGTGGAATGATATGATATAACATGAACCATGCAAAGCACTGAGAACCCCTCTGCCTTAGAGGTACCTGAATAGTTTATTTCCATACTCTTTCACAGGCAGGGAAAGTCAGAATAAAACATGAACCATGCAAAGCACTGAGAACACCACAGCCAAATTTTGGCTGAGGGGAAAAAATGATAGATGGCAAAAAGAGCAAGTTTGACCCAGTGACCTCTCAAAAATAAGTCAATTTCTCTTTGCGATAGCCACATGCTAAACTAAATGGGGAACTAAATTGACATAATCTGACGTGGTGATCCCAAAAACTTGGGTCAATCTCACTGATTTTCAATAACCTTCTGTTTTGTGACCACATGCATGTATGATGCAGATGATGACAATACCCCAAGGACAATTTTGGCTGTAGGCCTACTCTTATGACCTGATGTGTGTCTAGTGTAAGTTCAGTAAGCCATGCCTAAAAATATGGTGGTAATAAGGAGTAAGAGATGAAAGGACAAATTTGATCCAGTGACCCACAAAAAATAGATCAATCTCACCAGTTTTGTATAGGCTTCTGCTTTGAAGCATATATACAGATGTGGAGTGAGTTTCGTACTCCTACGCATAGCCATTCTTCAGATTGGTGGTAACAATCAATTTATGATAAATTGACAAAATTTGACCGGATGACCTGGAAAATACAGGTCAATCACGCTGATTTTTAAATGGGTGTCTGCTCTGTGACAATATGCATGTGTGAAATGAGTTCGGTGATCCTAGTCATTCTTGAGATATGGTGGTAACGAGATGATGATGACAATACCCTTCGGTCAAAATTATCTGAGGGTAACAAACCACATGATCACATCCATGTGTTATGCATGTTTGGTGTTCTCAGGCAAAGTCATTCTTCAGATAATTAAATGGTGACAAATTGATAGAGTTTCACCTGATGAAAAGGTCAATTGACTGATTTTAGGAAGACTTTCTTGACCATGTTGATCACATACATTTGCAGGCCTCGAAAATTGGTTCATTGACGTAACCGAAAAATCGGTTACGGTAATTTGGTCTTACGTAACCTATTGTTCGGTTACGATGTTAATTTTTACGTAACCAATTGGTTTCGCAAAACGGTTACGTAATTATAACAGTGCGTCGTCAACCAGTACCGTACAACTCAACTCGGGAGTAATATAAGACTGTGCACAGCACGTGGTCAGCGACTGAACAGACAAATGAGTTAACATACGGGAATGGGATGGCACACGTAAATCACTTCCACCATTCATGATTGGCTATTGTGACTCTGGCTGTATAATTCATTCACCATTTCCTTCTCATTCCATTAAAATCCCGATCGAAAAGTCTGAAAAGTTGAACACGCCGCCTGCAAATTTAGAGATGGTGGAAGTGACGAGTGTTAACCGCAAGCTCCGCGTTCCGAGATAATTCCTCCGCGAGGAGCTCCGCATGCCACCTCTGCTGCTAGCTCCGTGCAGTCTCAGAGCTTCCCACGGAGCAACAACCTCGGAGCGAGGAGGCTTGCGGGTAACTCTTACATTCCAACTCGTTCAACTTTGATAATGCTGTTTCCTGGCCGCTATTGGTTTATTACGCCTGCCCTGAACCGAGGATAGACAAAGCACTCTGTGCAAGCTGACAGACTGAGACACACGCCTGCCACGTGGTAGTCTACAAATTCGATACAGACAGGGTCGAGTTTGCGACTTGGTTTCGCTTTTAAAACATGCTGAAAGACACACATCATGTGGTTAAAGTTTGCACAGTGGACAGACAGAGAAGAGGTTGGGACTTTTGTTATCAGAACATATGTTCAAAAAGCGCATTCACGTAACCGATTTTTCGTTCTGGCCATTTCAGATTTGCGTAACCGACACGCGAACGATCGTTTCGTTCGCGCCAAATTTCGAGGCCTGCATTTGTGATGTAATTCTGGTGTACCACTGAGCAGATTCATGCTTGAGATCTATTAGACTATTGACCCATAAACTATTTATTTCAATGCCAAAAGTTGTCACTTCATAAATTGTTATTGAAAAAAAAGAAACACTTTCAAATATAAATTATTGGCCCAAGTGAACCATGCTGGCCCAAAACAAAGTTCCAGACATGTCACTGCCATTTGATGTAAACATTTGAGAATGGCTGTCAGTGTAAATGCATTGCATCATGCATTGCTTTGGGGCAGAAAGGTTTACTTCGGCCCCATGATTGGGTTGTACATTTATGACGTCAAATTTCCCCAATTAAGGTAATCTGCCCAATTGGCAGATTTCCTCGACCTGTTCAATGGTCACCATATATGATTCTTAAGTGTGAACAATTTAATTTCATTTGAAATACAGTTAGTGTGACAGAAGTGGATCATCGATTGCAGTGGATCACTTGATAACTTAATAAAAGATTCATCCATAAATGAACTTTTACATATGTTTCATTGCAGGGTTCTCATGAAATATCTATTTCTCTCTCCATAACACTTGCAGCAGACTGCCCATGCAGTGACATGCGTTGGCAGGTTTGAAAATGAAATGTTCTGTTCAATGTTCAATGTGGTATGTAGACCAAAAAAATTGACTATATGTGTTGTGATACATGTAATATAAATTGTAATGTTAAAAACTAATCATTTATCCAATTAATGATTGAAGATTTGAACTGTCATAGTTATTGATAGATTTTCGGTGATAACCGCAGTTGTAACAGATCACCCTCATTTGTCCAGGCATTTTAGTGCGCCATAAATGCAGGGAGATAATCAAAATGCTGAACTACATATATATATCAGGATGAAAATAGCAAAATTACTGGATGAACTTTCTGGGTCGTTTAACATTTGTGCACACGAGAGATAATGATTATGTTGAGATGACCACTAAACTGGAAAAAAATTCTTGATGCGCTTCTAACAAAATCAAAGTTACTGTCTATTGCTTCACCATAAAAAATATTATTTTTCTACAAACTACAAAGTCAGCTTACTAATAAAGCAGGCCGGTGCCGTAATATTTCTTCAGAAAACCTGTTGCGGGTTACCATGATTAGAAACGTGATAACCGATGGCAACCTGTAACTGGTACCGGTACTTCAGCGTTAAACACATGGTAACACAAAATATTATGGTAACCCATACAGGTATTCTAAAACTAAAATTGGGAAACCTCAATGAGGACAGGGTTTACCGTTCATCAAACAGGTCAGGGAATAAAGGACTATCCCACTTTGGATATTTTGTTTATTTTCCCATATTTTCAGGCTGGCGTAATTTCCTAGTTATTCTGTTCGTATAAAGACATACATCAGTGGTGAGTGATGGGAAGCATACTGCAACAACAACACAAAAAAAATAATGCATGTACATGTAATTGCAATAGAATAATTTCAGTGAGAAAAAGTCAGCAAAATTATACAATCGCACTGGTAGTTTTGTAAAGTAGATTCTATCTTTTTTTGTAGGTTAAATGCCATTGACGTTTAATAAGTAAATAGGTCAAAAAATCCCAATTAGGATATATTACAATATCCAAACTTATTCCAGTTAGTCTTTTTCCCTGACCTGCTGACCTGTCAAAACAGCAAAGACCTGCACAGGCCGGTTTCTTGAAAGAGATATTTTGCCTTCTAATCTCAAAAATGACGATAATGATTTTTGGGGATCGATCAGTCATCTACATGGATGATCCTTAATATGTTCTCGCAATCAATATATACATATATATAGCAAAAACAAGATAACAACAACAACCACCTTCGTGAGAAACATCAACAGTTTCGAGTTCAACACCCCCAAAAAGTGCAGCTATCTGAATTTTGAGCGTCTGAAAGTTTCCTGCATCGGTGTGAAGCCTCATGATTGAAACCGAGATTTACCAGCTACCTCTCTTAACGTTCAATGCTGACGAAATTGCCTGGGAAAGTAGAAATGTTGATGTTGATTTCGTCAGACAGCATGGGCAGTATCAAACATGGCAGCGCCCATGTGTCACATGGACTGAGCCGTGCGCAAAACGCATCAAGGGAGATTATCCAGAGTGATATTTTGAGTGATCTCCCTTGATGCGTTTGGTTTATTTTCGGGGGTGGAGGGTAGACATCTTCGCATATCCAAGTCGAACACTACACCAGACCTATCAACCCTCACGCATTCAGCGTGAGACTCACGCATTTGGCATCTGTCTCACGCTCTCACGCAGCTATATCAAAATCTCACGCATCTGGGCATTTTCATGAAGTTATTTCTAAAATAAACAAGAATCGTTCAAAATTGTTCCAGTTTACCGAAAAAGTAGTCAGTAATTTCACAATTTTCCTAGACTTGGTTATAAAGTATCCGGGAAGGGTGAAATATATAATGGTATCGTAGGCTGTTATATGAAAACAAAAATGCGAAAAATTGTATGAAATGACGCTTAGAAATTTCTTGGAAATTTTTCTTGGAAATTCGTATCTCATGGGTGGATATACTGAAATCTCGCGCCCTGGCAAAATTATAACTTGAGAGGTCTGCTACACGTGTTGCTATACGACATCGCGTGCGTTTCCCGGTTTGAATAATTTACCCTATTCAGTAAGTAAAGGTAAATGACGGAACGTTAGAGTAGCATTTAACTTGAAATGTGAAGATGGGGATAGATGACTCGGCCCTATATAAGTTTTACAGAAACAATGATAGCAAGAGCTTCATAGCAAGGGCTTTTCCACAAATGAACTTTGGTTTTAAACCACCTAAAGAATTCCGATGAATACGGTACCCTCCCAACTTCTTTCATTGGCTATAGTTCCTGTGAGCACCTTTCTGGTTAATTTCATTTTAGTTGATTTCATTGGTTAAAACAATGGGCTAAAAGGGGACTGTAGGATTGGGGTCCGTCCGTCTGTCGGAGGGGTGCGTCCGTCCGTCCGACTTTGTTTCCGGACAATAACTTCCGGTCGGGGGATTCGGGTTTTCATTGTCTTTGAATTGTTTCTGTAAAAGAAAACTTATATATACACATGGAACCTGTTGTAAACTATCTTTGAATTGTTTCTGTAAAACTTATATACACATATGGAATCGGTTGTAAACTACCATTCCTGACGATGACATGAATAAATATATGTCGAAATATTGATGTACAAAATGCTTTTCCCTATATTTTCCCCCTCCTGTATTATAAACATTTATAATAGCACAAGATAGCATTTTTCGCAGAAAAAAAAATACGTTTATGTATTGATCTGTGTTTGGCCTAAACCAGATTACCAACGACACCACGAAAGCCTGCAATCAGTCGCCTATAAAGTATTTCGAACGCGATACTGGGTCCAGCTGGCCAAATATTTTAGAAATATCATCTGTTCAAAATATGGTTAATGGCTTAAGGGATGTCGAGGCTTAGAGTGTTCGATGGCTAAAAGTGTCCCGTTTCGGCCTATCTTCTAACACAGGTAGAACATATTCTGAACTCCACCTTAACCCTACCAGGCCTGTGTGTGGGGGGGGGGGGGGGCAGATTATGGCTGACACTCTTTAGTTTATCTTATTGTGGTCATTCATTTGCATAACTCCTTGAACAGTGAGCGAAAACTACTTTATTTCGCATAAGATTATTATTTACTAATTTATCATGCAGTGTTTGCGAAGAAAACTTATAAATAAAAAAATCGAAAAAATCCGACCGAAAAATCGTCAATCACTGTGACGTCATCAAGCGACCATCTTGTTTTTGTTGTTTTTTTGTTTTTTTTTGCATTTTCTGGTACAGCTTGATCCAAGAGTATAGTGTGGTAAGTTACAGATAGGTGTCCGTTCTTAGTTTCTATAGAAAAGAGACACTCTTAGCGTTCACACACCCAGTCAGCTGAAAAACTCGAATCATTGTGAAATGTTCTGATCTATTATATCACCAAAATACTCCAAAACATTTCGTCACATGTTAACCCAGAATATGAAAGAATGGGACATAAAGGGAGGGATGCATCATCCGAACGCATGGCACGATCATACGTAGAATACGTAATAGGGCGTTTCCCAAATGGTCACATCCGACTGGTCCCGTTACATCCGACATCGGTGCAATCACATTCATACAACGAAGACACACCTCCAGAAAGCGATCGATTGAAATGATCCCATGGTGGGCCTCGAAGTGCCCCCATCACAAAATAAAAAAGCATATCATTTTCCTGTGGTCTGCCGCCGATTTTATTTTGTTTTCAAATATGTTAGGCCGTTTGTTTCTTAGAATAAACGAAGAAGCATGCTCCACTAGAGTGAGAAATAAAATAGCTAATTTGCACAACTTCGTGTTGGTCTCGCGTAGACTCCCTCAGTCTTGCGCCTCGTGAAACTGACATGTTTGCATATCTGAGAAATATTTGAATACAGATATTTTCATTGGCTCGTTTAAATGGGGCCGACATTTGACCTCATGCTTTGGGAACAACTTTCGAACTGGATTATCTCCCTCTAGATAGATGGCGCCGTGTGAAATACATGCCGAATCACAGCGAAAATCTAAGGGTAGTGTTAAGTGAAACGTGAAATGCCCTTAGAAAGCTAAGATGGGAGGGATGGGGGTACGGGGAGGAACATCATCCCTAGACAAAGCCGAGTAAACAGACCTGTATTATAGAGAATGGGAGAAGAAGGTAATGTCTATGGGTTGTATAGATTTTGCGTGTGATTTTTCATTTGCGCTGAATAAAAAGAGTTTCCTGTATAACGTGCAGGAACTGGGTTTCACCAAGACAGAAAAATATTTGACTTATAATACCATGATGGTATGTGCTAACTGGGATAGGTGATGGATTTTACACTTTGTCACGTATTTAGGTCAACATCTACGCATTTGTGTTTAATTTCGTGATGTTTTTGTCTTATTCAGACTGCATCTCTTTCATTAGTCTATAGATAATTTGTATGGATATGGGTCTCTTATGTATCCAAGATTTCACGCTTTAAGACGGATGGCCGTTTTATTGAAGTGCACATACGCTGTTATTTCGTTCCATCTTGACTGCAGAAATGTTACGGTACTATATTACAGCTTGTATTTCCCCCACTCTGTAACTGGACTACTGGTATCATTGTGCCTATATATAAATCCAAAGGAGACCCGAATGACCCAGTGAATTATAGAGATATAACTCTGCTTAGTTGTCTGGTGTTATTAATAACCGTTTAACAGCCTATGTTGAAAGCAATCAATTACTTTCCGAAAATCAAGCTGGTTTTTGCAATGGGTACAGTGTATTAGACCACACATTCCTTCTTAAATGTCTGATCGATCCGAATTATTCCTTCACAGAAAAAGAAAACTGTATTGTGTATTTGTTGACTACCAACAGGCGTTCGACTCTGTGTGGAGAATGGGGTTATGGAAAAAGTTACTAGACATGGGCATAGATGGCAAAATATTGAATTTGGTGAGGAATATGTATAAAGATGTCAAATCATGTATTAGAGCCAATGGGCGATTGTCTACATTTTTTGGTAGTATGCAAGACGTGCGTCAGGGTGAGAATTTGTCTCCATTGCTATATGCCCTATTTGTTAATGACCTGGAAGTATTCTTAACTACAGAAGGTAACCAAGCAATAGATGTCGAAAATAGTGAGGTTGATATATCGTTGAAAGTTATGCTGCTTATGTACGCTGATGACACAGTAACTTTTTCTGAAACCAAGGAGGGTTTACAAAAGGCACTGACTGATTTTGCTACGTACTATGAACGCTGGAAATTAGAAGTTAATGTCCAAAAAACAAAGATTGTTATATTTCATAAGAGAAGAGTTAAAGGTTATAATGCTGAATTTAACTATAAAGGAGAAACCTTGAACATAGTGGATCATTTCAGATATCTAGGAGTTATTTTTGCATTTAATGGAAATTTCTCACTTTGTATTAAAACTTTAGCTGAACAAGGACAGAGAGCAATGTTCAGTCTGATTGGTAAAGGCAGGACATTAAAACTGCCTATTGGTATTCAGCTGGGGTTATTTGATGTATTAGTTGCCCCAATTCTCTTGTATAACTGTGAAATCTGGGGGCATAACAAGCTTGATTTGATTGAGAAGCTTCATTTAACATTTTGTAAGCATATACTAAGCTTGAAACAATCCACTACGTCATGTATGGTCTATGGGGAGATTGGAAAATACCCCCTGAGCATTACAATTAAGTGTAGAATTTTAAAATTTTGGTGTAAACTTGTGAACAGTAAGGAAACAAAACTAAGCCATAAAATGTACAAACTTATTTATACTTTGCATGAGAAGGGTATATATTCCTCCCCATGGATCATTACGAAACGTTTGAGATGGTTGCGGTATGTCGAATATATGGCACGACCATCATAACTTCAATACTACATGGCTAGTAAATGCTGTCAAATTGAGACTACAAGACCAGTATATGCAGGAATGGAGAGCAATGGTCGTTGGAAGTCCTAAATGTTATTTGTACAGTATATTTAAAGTTGACTTTTGTCGCGAGAATTATTTCAGCTATCTGTCACAGCGCGATTATATAACGTTTTGTAATTTCCGTACGGTTAATCATAGACTGCCCATTGAGACAGGCAGATATGAAAATATTGCAAGAGAAAATAGGCTGTGTAAGCTATGTAATAGCGGCGCTGTGGGAGATGAGTTTCATTTCTTAATAGAATGCCCAGCGTTGCAGAAAGATGGGAAAGAATTCATACCATCTTACTTCACTAGAGCTAAAGATAGAAAACATTTTGCTGCATTGCTTAACGGAAATAGGAAAACCGTTGGCAAATTGGTACTTTTCATTAGACGTGGTGTAAAATTCACGTAAAATAATATGTTAAACCCCGCCATGTAACATGTTGTATTTAAAACTGTTTGTGCGTCATGCTTTCCTGTAAAGTTTGAGCAAATAAAATGATGATGATGATGTAATGTCTATATACCAGTCATTTTGTGCATATTAGATCGGTTTTCACTTACCACCTTAAGAGAGTCAATCAGCTGTATCCGAGGCGTATGGCAAGCCGTTTGGTTCCATTTCATTTTTGTAAATATTCATCTCAGTGATTTTTAATATCAGATATATTTTCATTATAAACCCCTGGAGGTCCAGTCACTAGATACTCGCTCACCTGAGGCAGTCTATGATTCCCGGGACGTACCAGGTTAGTGGTCATTATAACCCCCTAGACGGTGAAGTAGCTCTGGACCACCCGAGCTAGTTATTACAGCCTCTTAGAAAGTTCCAGTCGCTTGGCCACCGGCGGTAGTCATGTTGATAAACTCGTAAGAAGGTCCACTCTCTAGACCACAGGAGGTATTAAATGTCATTATAACCCCATAGGAAGATCCATTCGCAAGATCACCGGATGTAGTAATAATAATATATAATAATAATAATAATAAAATAATAATAATAAAAACTTTATTTATAGAGGGTATAAAACCTGGGTAGCTACAATAGCTAATATAACCCAGGGCCCTCATTAAGGTGGGTCAGTGAGATATGTACAGGATTAAAAATGGTATTAAATGCAGATGTAAACTACTAAACCTTAAACAAAATAAATTACTAAAACTTCCTGGAAAAACTCCTTCACGTAACGATTTCTAAATTTTTGGGTATTTAGGGTATCTCGAATCGAGTTATCACAGGCATTATCTAAAATAGCCCCTCTATACCGCAAACCAAGGGTATAATGACCATTACCTGTGGTTATTATACCCTCGTAGACATGTCCAGTTGCTAGACAAGCGGAGGTAATGACCATTATACCCCTATAGGAAGGTCCAGTCGCTACCCCACAGGAGGTAATAGTCATTATAACCTCGTAGGGATGTTTAGTCGCTAGACCACCTGTGGTAATGGCTTTTATGACCTCGTGGGGATGTCCAGTCGCTAGACCTCAGGAGGGAATGGTCATTATAGCCTCGTAGTGATATCCATACGCTAGACCACCGGAGATAATGGTCAATATAACCCCGCAAAAAGATTCAATCGCTAGACCGCCGGAGGTAGTGTTCATTATACCATTGTAGGGATGTCCAGTCGCTGGACCACCGGAGGTAATGTTCATTATAACCCCACAATAAGGTTCAATCGCTAGACAACCGGAGGTAGTGTTCATTATACCATTGTAGGGATGTCCAGTCGCTAGACCACCGGAGGTAATGTTCATTATAACCCCACAATAAGGTTCAATCGCTAGACAACCGGAGGTAGTGTTCATTATACCATTGTAGGGATGTACAGTCACTAGAACACCAGAAGTAATGATCATTATAAACCTTATCATTATAGGGAGGTCCAGCCTGCGGTAATGATCATTATAACCTCGTACGAAGGCCCACTCGCTAGATCAGCGGAAGATAGTCGCCATTATATCCTCGTAAGGAGGTCCGGTCGCTAGATAATCAAACGTAATGGTCGATTTTACATCGGTGGAAGGTTCAGTCGCTAGACCGCTGGAGGTAACGGTCATTCTAACCCCATAGAGAGGTCCAGTCGCTATACTACCGATGATAATGGCCATTATAACCTCGTAGGAAAGTCCCGTCGCTAGACTACCGGTGGTAATCATTATTATAACCTCGTAGGGAGACAATGTTCATTAAGGTTCATTCGCTATAGATCATCGGAGGTAGTCGTTTTTATGACCTCAAAAGGAGGTCCAGTCGCTTGACCACCAAAGATAATGGTCGTTATAACCTCGGAGGAAGGTCATGTGGCTAGATCGCTGATAGTAGTCATTATAACCTTGTAGGAAAGCCCAGTCGCTAGACTACCGAAGGTAAGGGTCATTATAATCCCCTGGAGGTCTCTAGATACTCGCTCTAGATACAGCTAGGTTATAGGGGATTATAACGTCGTCGGAAGGTCCACTCGCCAGACCACCGACTGTTGTGGTCATTATAACGCTCTGAAAGTCCAATCGCATGACAGTTCAACGGCTGGCGCATTTTATGTAGTCGATAAATCTCGAGAGGTATTGATCACGTAGGAAGGTCGGGTCGTAAAAGACTTCGACCAGAGCGTACAAGTGAACATCTTGGCCTAGTGGTTGACATAGGGTCTGCTGGGAAAACCGGTTTGATGACTTTTATAGCGTATTCACGTCTAGTTTAGGCCTCAGACTGGCTGCTCGAACAACGACCAATGACACAAGGAAATAAATGGTATTGGACGATTTTCCACCAGTCTATCAACCTACATCTCATCTCGCATTGGCTATCCACACGACGGCCAATGAGAGACGAGAATAATGCCACACTCATTCTTGGATGGCATTGGACACTCACTCTAGCCCCAATCAAAGGACCCATATGAAGTTTATACCGTAGATTGTCTAAGCACGCTATATCGCCAATCCGACGACCCATATAGAATTTAGATCGTCAATTGGCTGCTCGCTCCACCCCGCAGGCCCGCAAAACAAGAGATTGGGGGCGGTAAGTGAAGCGGTCGAAATAGAGTCGCTCGTCGTCAGTCTGTAATTTGCGTTTTTTCGCGGCGGTCCGTCGGAATTGTCCGGGTTCATCTAGAACAGTTAGATTATGGCAGGCTTCGTTCTCAATTCTGATTGGTCAGTAGCGACACGCCTTCGGCAAGAGAGGTCACGCACTGATCAGCTGTCGCGACTGACCAATCAGAATTGAGAACGAAGCCTGCCATAATCTAACTGTTCCTAGATGGACGGACAGTTACGTTGGATTTTGAATCGCCCGGCAAAGGTAAAAAATTGCACAAATTTACTAATTTGACGACGGGAGTATATAAAGTGATACTTGTAGAATATGCTGATGTATTTTGTTTGGCGGTAAACCATTTATTTCTCGATTCACCCAAAGTCCGTTTCACACCTTTATGTTTATTTATATAAAGCATGGGGTTATATATAGAGACCCCATATTCGACACTTCACCCTAATACCCCCCCCCCCCCCCCAGTCTCTTGTTTTGCGGGCCTGCGCTTCATCCCCAATCACAGCGTCATCCTTCACTATTGAACCCACTCCATGACCCCTATGTACTCCATGACCTCACCTGTCAATCAACCTAGTCTATTTAGCCTATTGAACCCTCTCCATGACCCCCATGCATGGGCATAGGTCCTCTCCAGACACGTGGCCATGCGTGACCTCGTACAAATACCAGTCACGTGACCATAAGACGTCATATAAACACCAGTCACGTAACTATAAGTGACGTCATGTAACCACCACGACCTGCACTCCATGACCCCCATGCACTCTATAAATGGGCATAGGTCCTTCCCAGTCACGTGACCAAAAGTAACCTCATATAAACACCAGCCATGTGACCATATGTGACCTCATATAAACACTAGTCAGGTGACAATATGTGACCTCATATAAACATCAGTCACGTATACGTCCCCAGTCACGTGGCCATAAGTGACGTCATATAAACATCAGTCACGTGACCCCAAGTGACGTCGTCCACCTTCATTTACGCCGATTTTACGCAGCCGCCGCAGAAATGATAAGAGATTTCGCCTTAATATACTACTCATGCCCATGCTCTTCTCGCCAATCAGAATGGTTTTAGTCTACAATTTAAAAATAAATGTGTCCCATATTATTCTCCAATTTCAAACAGCTTTGAAAACAGATTTCGCGTTAAGTTTGAAATTCCTCTCAGCACATCCCTGTATAACAGCCGGGAAATTGAACTCTGACGACGCATTTTATCTCAATATTATATCATTATAGGCCTACTCTGACTATACATTCTGCCATATAAGCGTCACGATACATTTTGTTGATACTTTTCTTCATATCTATAGTATGTGATGAGTTATTAGTATCATTACATGTACCTGGATGGATATTTACTGTTTCGCCATTGATACAGCAGATGACTAATCGCCAAAGATGCCCAAACTTAACTCAGAAATCTATTAGCTCGGAGTTGACTGAAAATCATTTCCATTGTTTGAACGGCGTTCAATGGATAAATAAGTCTGAGTTCAGTCTAGGTTCGGAGCCGGTTTGATGGATAAAAATGCCCCGGTGATTAGTGTCCCTTCTCATATCTTTTTCTATTGCAACCAAGGACGGACACTTATCCCCAATGTGGAGAAAAGTGTCCCAGGTGGGTTGGGAGATCGGACTCAGACACTCTTAGCCACCGGACATTCTTAGCCTCCTCACCGGTTTAGGGTTTTTTGAGTCCACTGACATAATCCTAGGGGCTACTGATAATGGATAAGTTATAAATGGTGGTCATAGTGGCTGTGAACGTTTAATTGACAAAATCTAACAGAGATATATGGCGTTGAGGTCAGTCCATCAGCAAATCAGGGCGTTGGTGACATATGGTGTAGACTCGACCCCAAAATCATGCATTTAAAAACACGTCCATACCATGTGTGATCGACACAGTGTTTTAGTGTTACCGTGATTAAGATATTTTTCGAACTGTTTCATTTGCCCAAAATAACAATGCTCTATCAAATCGACGATTATTTTTAAGAGTGAAATTTCCAGGGAATAAATCGGCCCCTGTCAATACGAAATCATCGGAGTAGCCAATCAAGTGGTGTGTACATTTTCGTTATAGTGTGGGAAGTTTTTAACTTTCGGTTAACATTCATATCATATAGATTTATACTACCTACAGTAGTTCTAACATTTCCTACGCAATTTAGACTATAGGATTCAGAATGCAGATTTGAGTTAGCTCTACGTGTATCACAGATACAATATCATATATACCGTGTCGGGTTGTGACTAACATTTCATCATTCAAGTGTCGTTAATGTCATTGGTCTGCTTTAATATATTACGGTAATACAGTAATTTTATCGTATATTCTTCATCTTGATTATATATTCGTATTCTAGCGGTTAAACCAGATATTCATTTAGTTATATTGTCTCTCTGTCCGATTGCCATTTTATTTTGTAGTGTTTCAGTAATATGTAACGTCTGCTCCCGTAATTTTTTTTAATTATTTTTCCCTCTCGAAGTTGATCTCCCATTCATTCCAGATAAAAAATTCTGTTCGGTTTTGTTTTATTTTTAATTTACAAATCCGGACATTAGTATGAATTTCTATATCCTTGAAAGTTGTTTGTTTATTTATTTTTCTTCTAATTTACGTGATGATAATGTTACATGACTGGTACATTCACCGAGAAGAGTACGTATCCATGTACATAAATCGGATTTGTATATTTCATATACAAATAGAATATCATGTGATGCCCCTATCTACGTCAAACTATATAACGTATATACCGTCTGATTCCGTCTGATATTATCGGGGTAATATTTACCTTATGATGAAGCTAATATTTACCATATTGATCTTTGGAAATAACATATTTTATATAAATTATGAATTGGTAGATATATTTTCCGCCTGCAAAGTTATGTCCAATTAATTTTGGGGTGACACTTTCTTTGGGCAAATAATAGCAAATCCTGCCTTTTTCCCTGTAGATCAGGTAACAGATCATATACAGCTCAGTACACTTGTCTATTTTACCTGAAAAGATTGCATTTTGGTAACACGTTTTGTTACGAATTTTGTCTTTTTCACAATATTTTGCCTTTTGTCACAATGTGCGAGTCGAGTCAACGAGTTTTATCACAAACTGTTGCATTTTGTCACAACTTGGTTAACAATGCTTACAAAGTCATATTCTGTCAAAATGCAAGATCTTTGACAAAATTATTATACAGGGGGGAATATTTTTAGACAATTGTTGATTCTCGCGAACAGGGAGTATACAGTAAAGAGAAACAAGCTGGGTGGTTATTCTATATTTACAAAACACGCACAAGCCCAGCCACTATATATCTCCGTATACGCATGCCTTTTTATGTCATGCTGCTATGCTATATCCGCCCATTCCATCACGATTTCCTTTCGTATCCTCCTGAACATACAAGCCCGGTAAGCCCCGGTCACACTGTCGAGAATTGGGTAGGCGAATCACCGCGAACTGGAAAATCGTGGTCATTCTTGGCAATTCGTACAGGCATCTTGCAGGGTTCGTCGCAGATCGTGACCGTTCTTGCCTATTCTCGGAGGGAGTACGAAAGTTTTGAAATGTTCAAAATATTCGCCGGCCAAGTACGATTAAATGGTATACGTATGGCATTCTTGGCACCATCCTACTGCGTTCTCGCGTGCATTCTCCTCCTATCGCGTATATTTCGTGGGTAGTGGTAGTAGTTCTTTTGGTCACAAATAAGCAAGAATGCCGTACGCATTGTACGATTGTTGGACGCATTCTACGCTTCTTGTACGATCATACTACGATACTGCATTCGTACTAACCTCGTACTGCATACGTACTTATTCGTAGCAGATTATCGAGCATTCGTGGTGGGTTCGCGGGCTGTCATGTTGATGCGTAGGGCGTTCTTCACTGAATCGTACTACATGCGTACTCATTCCTGATGATTCTTGTTAAATGTTTATGGCTGTCGTACAAGGAACCTATGCGGCATGCGTAAGGGATTCGTACGACAGTTTCAAAGATACCCTCTAGAGGCGAATTGACACGAATCGACAAGATTAAAATATTCGTGGTCATTGGCCGGCATTCTCCACTCAATTCTTGACAGTGTGACTGGGGCTGTACGAGTCGAGGACGTATTTCCACGAATACAATAGCGCCATTGACCGAATGTATTAGCGGCCGTCTATTTCATAACAAATATATTCTAGCATTTAATCACCATGAAGCATTCAACCAATCAAGAACAAGTCCTGGAAGAAATTCTTGTAACTTGATAGTTTAAATATGAATGCATTTCCTAGAAATGATAGTACAGCTTTTTCAGGAAATAGCATGCGAACAATGCGTCATTGTTTTGCTCAATGAAGTCATTTATACAAAGTATACGTGCACTCTGTTATAATTTGGTACAACGGATATTGTGTTGAGTTGCTACCATCAGAAAAGTACATTCGTAACATTTGTATACCACTGCGCAAGACGTGTGGTCCCAAATTTCACGTTTTGTGACATTTTCGCATCTTGTCACAACGCGTTAACACTGCATGCAAAAAAAGGATAACCCTCTTCGAGAAATTAGGATTTAGCTGGACTTGTTAAGATGATAATTCTAGAATGGGATGATAGTTTTGAAGATCGTTTGTAGTACCATAATCATCGAAACAAATATTCGATGTTCGGTAGCACCCCAATCGGTAGCACCCCAATGTGCGTCGAACTTCACCTGGGGTATTTTTGTCTCTATGCCGTTTAACTGCCTTGAAATTATTTGGGACACCTATGTCATATGCGCCTGGGATAATTTATATTTGGATCTCTGAGAAAAACGTGATAGAAATAGACAAACTTCTGAGCTATATTCCACGTAAACATATGGAGTATACATGTAGCTCAGAAGTTTGTCTATCTCCCTAGTATAATCCGTGGCGTGTCCTACTCCTCCTCCACTTTACTCACCTACTCCTCCTCCTCCTCTTCCACTTTACTCACTGCACAGCGGGTCGCATAGGTGTGGCGCGGGATAGGCTGGGGCGAGAGACCTGGGGTTTTCGCTACCTGAGATTCCATGGACCAGGCTTTCACCCTACAGTAGAATGGGTCGTCTGCGCATGCGCGATGAGTAGTAGTATAGAAAGGGCACGCGATCTCCCTATCCCTATATGTGTGGCGCGGAATAGGGTGGGCCGCGAGACCTGGGGTTTTGAGATTCCATGGGCCAGGCTTGCACCCTACAGTAGAATGGGTCGACTGCGCATGCGCGATGAGTAGTATAGAAAGGGCACACGATCTCTCTATCCCTATAAACAAACCCATGGGGGTGAATGAGCCATGGGGTGAAATCCGTGGCATATGAGGGTCGGCTCATGTGAGTTTCACTTCTTAAGGGTCGGCTCATGTGAGTTTCACTTATGAGGGCGTATGAGGGTCGGTTCAGATCCCCTGGGGTGGGGACATGCCCCTGTGTGCAGTGGGTGCGTTCAATGAAAGCTCGTTTCTATAAGAAACGAACCCACGTATGAGTCTAAAACAGTATATTTTGACTGTTACCGAATTTTGCAAACAGGAGAAGACTTAGTTACGTCAGAAAAAACATACGCGTGAAAGTTTGGTGTTTTGCAAGTTGTTATATTATAAGGTCTTTTTTTTAACGGCGCCGCTTTGAGCTCGAAATTATTTTGAATGTCATAGATAGGTGCTCCAAATAATTCCAAATGATTCTCCCATATACGTAGATAACTCAGGTGCCCATAGGATCTCCGCTTATTGTCACATACACAACAATATTGGTTGGGGCTTTGAAATCCGATTTCAATTTTCACATATGTAGATGACTTAGTTGCTCCAACTTACTGTGGGCCAATGTCGCATCTGTGTAAGCAGAGATTGTAGTAGCAGCTTGTTAGCTGGAAATGGAGTGCTATCATACCTCGTGTAAGACCATTTAAGCGATGCTTTGCTCAAAAGGTCCTCCTCACAAACGTAGATACAGTTGCTTCCTATAGCTTCAATATATTTCACGGAGTTTCTCCCATATGCAGATGACTAAGTTTGACATGAATTTGTGGATGTGTTTGATGATTCAAATGATAAGTTT
This sequence comes from Hanleya hanleyi, assembly GCA_036873755.1. Taxonomy (NCBI): domain Eukaryota; kingdom Metazoa; phylum Mollusca; class Polyplacophora; order Lepidopleurida; family Hanleyidae; genus Hanleya; species Hanleya hanleyi. Next base: position 51,324 of record JAVTVY010031234.1, read on the forward strand.
TTATATTTGGACAAAAGACTCCAGCATCGCCGATGATTCTTTATTCAAAATCCACAATCCTAATCCGTTTTGTCACAGTTCAGTTTATGAAAAAAGAAACGCGTTGACTCTGTATCCAGTGTTAACCCACAGGGGCTTGATGATGGTCAGTTATTAATTATTATATTAATATTCATATATATATACTCTCCTCCTACTCTGATATCAGAGTAGGAGGAGAGTATATATATATGAACATTAATATCATAATTAATAACTGACCATCAACAAGCCCCTGTGTGTAAACCCGATTTCTGTTCGGTTTTGTTTTATTTTTAATTTACAAATCCGGACATTAGTCTGAATTTCTATATCCTTGAAAGTTGTTTATTTATTTTTCTTCTAATTTACGTGATGATAATGTTACATGACTGGTATATTCACCGAGAAGAGTACGTATCCATGTGCATAAATCGGATTTGTATATTTCATATTCAAACAGAATATCATGTGATGCCCCTATCTACGTCAAACTATATAACGTATACTATATATACAGTCTGATTCCGTCTGATATTATCGGGGTAATACTTACCTTATGATGAAGCTAATATTTACCATATTGATCTTTGGAAATAACATATTTTATATAAATTATGAATTGATAGATATATTTTTCGCCTGCAAAGTTATGTCCAATTAATTTTGGGGTGACACTTTCTTTGGGCAAATAATAGCAAATCCTGCCTTTTCCCTGTAGATCATTCAGCATCAGGTAACAGATCAGTACACTATTTTATCTGAAAAGAATGCTTTTTGGTAACACGTTTTGTTACGAATTTGGTCTTTTTCACAATATTTTGCCATTTGGCACAATGTGCGAGTCGAGTCAACGAGTTTTATCACAAACTGTTGCATTTTGTCACAACTTGGCTAACAATGCTTGCAAAGTCATATTCTGTCAATTGTAACAAAATCTGTGACAAAATTATTATTCAAGAGGGAATATTATTAGACAATTGTTGATTCTCGCGAACAGGGAGTATATAGTAAAGAGCAACAAACTGGGTGGTTATTCTATATTTACAAAACACGCACAAGTCCAGCCACTATATATCTCCGTATACGCGTGCCTTTATATGTCATGCTGCTGTGCTAAATCCGCCCATTCCATCACGATTTTCTTTCCTATCATCCTGACCATACAAGCGCGGTACGAGTCGCGGACGTATTTCCACGAATACAATACCGTCATTGACCGAATGTATTAGCGGTCGTCTATTTCATAACAAATATATTCTAGCGTTTAATCATCATAAAGCATTCATCCAATCAAGAACAAGTCCCGAGAGAAATTCTTGTAACTTAATAGTTTAAATATGAATGCATTTCCTAAAAATGGTATAGTACAGCCTTTTCAGGAAATAGCATGTGAACAATGCGTCATTGTTTTGCTCAATGAAGTCATTTACAAAGTATACGTGCACTCTGTTATGATTAGTGGTATAACGGATATTGTGCTGAGTTGCTACTATCAGAAAAGTACATTCGTAACATTTGTATACCCCTGTGCAAGACGTGTGGTCCTAAATTTCACGTTTTGTGACATTTTCGCGTCTTGTCACAACGCGTTAACACTGCATGCAAAATAAAGTCAACGCGTTTTGTCGCAAATGTTGCATTCTGTCACAATTGTGTCAAAACTTGTTAACACTACATGCACAGTCAACGCGTTTTGTCTCAACTATGGCAAAATGCCAAAATTGTGACACAAAACTGGTTGCGACTGAATCTCATCTCTTAACTTTGGACAAAACGCGTGCACATGTCGACGCAAAATATCGCAACATATTCAACAAGCTCCGAACAGCGCATGTCAACTGGACGACTATCGTCTGGCCTACAAGCCCTGTCCGCAGTTGAAATATCGTTAACACGCTCTCAGCGTAGAGATTACTCCGCCGATACAAATAACCTTATAACCCCATTAATTCATTAACAAAATATCTCCGAAAATCTGTCTCCGATTTGCACTGGTTTCACTACTAACGAGTTTATGTTATTGATTTTTGCTTGTGTTTCACATGAATTTTGTCCATTCGTATGAACTGCCATAGTGTGTGATGCAATGGATGCTTTTACTGACGGTGTAGTTATGAAGGCTTGTCAGGTGATCACATGTCGACTGTATAGCAATGTCGCTGAACGCAAATCAAAGCGCCATATTCTAATTGTTCTAGATACGCTAAAGGTGCATGTTGTTATGACGCCCTTTCTGTCATTTCAAGTTAGTTAGCGAATAAAACAATGTACCTGATGTTTGTCACTCACTAGCCCCTCCCCCTACATCGCTGTACTGTTTGGAAGATCCCTGCAGATCCCTTTTTCAAATCGAGAATTGACCAATCGAAACACCAGTTTCGCCAGTAGACTGTTTCATCCAACTCCGGATACCACATTCGACTGCGGTCAGGAGTGTATTGGACCCCTGTTTTGAGGATGCAGAATCAAGTCAGATGTGTATTTGAAACCATGAAGGCAGTTGGGAAACCTAAGTCATCTGCACACGAGAGAACCTTGGAATCAGCTGGAGAACCTCTCCCATTTAATAATTCTCATCCTCGTGAGCCAGTGTATTGAACGATCTGTTAGGATAACCCTCTTCGAGGATTTAGGATTTAGCTGGACTTGTGAAGATGATAATTCTAGAATGGGATGATAGTTTTGAAGATCGTTTGTAGTACCATAATCATCGAAACAAATATTCGATGTTCGGTAGCACCCGAGTCCTCTACATGTGCGTCAAGCTTCATCTGGGGTATTTTTGTCTACATGCCGTTTAACTGCCTCGAAATTATTTGGGACACCTATGTCATATGCGCCTGAGATAATTTATATTTGGATCTCTGAAAAAAAAACCATGATAGAAATAGACAAACTTCTGAGCTATATTCCACGTAAACATATGGAGTATACATGTAGTTCAGAAGTTTGTCTATTTTTATAATAAACGAAGCCACGTATGAGTCTAAAACAGTATATTTTGACTGTTGACGAATTTTGCAACCAGGAGAAGACTTAGTTTATGTCAGAAAAAACATACGCGTGAAAGTTTGGTGTTTTGCAAGTTGTTTATATTATAAGGTCTTTTTTTAACGGCGCTTTGAGCTCGAAATTATTTTGAATGTCATAGATAGGTGCTCCAAATAATTCCAAATGATTCTCCCATACGTAGATAACTCAGGTGCCCATAGGATCTCCGCTTATTGTCACATACACAACAATATTGGTACTGCGATGAGTTGGGGCTTTGGAATCCGATTTCAATTTTCACATATGTAGATGACTTAGTTGCTCCAACTTATTGTGGGCCATTGGCGCATCTGTGTAAGCAGAGACTGTAGTAGCAGCTTGTTAGCTGGAAATGGAGTGCTATCATACCTCGTGTAAGACCGTTTAAGCGATGCTTTGCTCAAAAGGTCCTCCTCACAAACGTAGATACAGTTGCTTCCTATAGCTTCAATATATTTCACGGAGTTTCTCCCATATGCAGATGACTAAGTTTGACATGAATTTGTGGATGTGTTTGATGATTCAAATGATAAGTTTTTATATTTGGACAAAAGACTCCAGCATCGCCGATGATTCTTTATTCAAAATCCACAATCCTAATCCGTTTTGTCACAGTTCAGTTTATGAAAAAAGAAACGCGTTGACTCTGTATCCAGTGTTAACCCACAGGGGCTTGATGATGGTCAGTTATTAATTATTATATTAATATTCATATATATATACTCTCCTCCTACTCTGATATCAGAGTAGGAGGAGAGTATATATATATGAACATTACTATCATAATTAATAACTGACCATCAACAAGCCCCTGTGTGTAAACCCGATTTGTCGTAGTTGTGAAGAAAACCCAACGGTTGTGACAAAACGCGTTAACTCGCGAAAGAAGGTGGCGCTTAACAAAAAGTCCCTTTTCTTTGTAATATGATTACTAAGGACACCAAAACTTGACACCATATTGTTTTTGTACAGCATTTTGAATGGGGATAACTTTCTCACGGTGTTGACCTATAACCATCTGGTACATGTCTGTTCATTGTATACAAGGCGAACAATATATGCTGCAGACATCATGCACGCTCTTTGTAATTGTGAATCCAGCTATTTTCTTTTCTGTCTTTATTTTCCAGTTAATTCGTGAATGGTGTCCACGTCATTTCCATATGACGCCTGACCAAAACAAAAGGAGATCTCGAACATCTGCATAGGCCCACACCTTTGTATCAGAACGGAGAATTTACCTGAATAATTACTTATTTCCCGGGCAAATATGATCGTTTCCTGTATTAAAGGAATGAATGTACCATATCTGTATCGGTATCTACCCATCCGAGTTTGGGAAGAATCACGGGCAAAGATTCTATATAGTTATCACGATTGTGTTACGCTGTTCAGAGTAACGCTGAAAATTCGGGGGAAAAAATAATATAGGAAGGATGATCGGACAACAGATGAATTCTTGTCGTACTGCTATACACAATACATCTTTGTTTTTGTTGTTAATTTTTCACTTCCTCAAACATCTAAAGTAAAAAGTACCGGCCTCTGAGCCTACATGAGCTGGACGCCCTAATCACAAATTTGCTTATCGATGGTACATGGAAGCAAAGCTCGGAAGGAAACCAAAGTTTTGTCATTTTAGTGTAGAAATATAGTATACCACGGTTTTTCTCACCTTTCACAACATGTTTGGATTCTATCCGCCTTGTTTTTTGCATCTGATTGCCAAGAACCAAGTTTACTATGGGACAAGGCAAAGACATGGGCGTAAGGTAAGTTCTGATAATTCGTGGGAGATACAGTATTGAAGAACTAAGAAAGCTTACAGAAAACGTTGATTGGAAAGGATAGTTATCACACTGAAAACCATTGACCTGAGAATCCTCGACTCTCTATACAACTGTCCCTCGCCACTATTGAATGCATCCGTAGATTAATGGAATGCCTCATTAACACTATCAATGCGGAATTCAGCAACATTATATTCCAATAGCATATATAGTGTTTGAACACTTAATATGTATATAACGTGGGTTCACTTGAACCAACCACCCGGCTGTTGGGTATCAGACGAATGTGTCGTTTAAATTAGGGAAGTTTGGTCATAGCCCAGAAATTGATATACAACTGCCGCTAAAACTGGACAGTATCACCTATTATGGTCAATATAGGGTCCTGGTCCATCCCTAGATTATATACGTGGTGTACATAGACGTATATGTAAGGACTAGCTAGGATATTTCATGAGATGTAGTCGGGGTTATTTTATCTGAAAGGTACTGTGGGAAGAGTTAATCGATGTTATTAATTCTTAATAAGTTTCTGGTTAATAACCAGTTGCATATTTGGTGTAAATATGGAAGGACTATCCATAATGATCTTTCAAATGATGTATTTTATTAACAGCATTGAACATACTTCTCTTAGATACATGCAATTTGATACTGGAAAATAGGTTAAGACTCATCGTCTTGTGCCTCTGCTTCAAGACATTGTGATAAATAAGCAGGTTTGCATATATGCTGTGTAAATCTAGAAAATCTAGCTCTGAAGCTTCAAGAGATATTGTGCTAACAGCATTACCATATAATTCGACCTTGGCAAATAGGTCACGGTCAATCATAATTCTGGTCAATTCAATACAATTCTGGTCAATGAGAATATGCATAAACAGTGAGAATTTGAAAAGGCTTAACTAGCCCTGGTCAGTGATATCCCAGAATGACTGGATATGGCGTATACATATTTCGCCGAGTAGCAGTCAACGAAGCAAGATCTTTTTGGGGAGTTTAATAAACTTGTGTTCATGCTTGATAACGTAGATGCGAAAACGATCGCTAAAGTACGGATGACATGCACACTTGAAGACGCGCGAACATTCGTGCAGACGACATCATTCTTTAGTCAAACGTATAGTCCCATTCTGAATCAGTCTGTTTCATCATCTGGCCCACAATATACAACAATGGCATCAGATGACGAAAAGGAGATGAGTAAATACGTTACGAGAACAAAGGTATAGCTCTGTTATACGCTCGCAATGTCCAGCTTGAAAGGCATTGAAACTGAGCAATCATCTAATTTGTGTTGCACATTTTAAACGTTAGAAAAGTTTTCCGTTGATATTTAAACCCAACTTTAAACACTGCTTGAATGAAGTGGACGTCCGTTCGGACGTGAATTCCTCAGGGTGTGTAAGTGAGTGATTTAAGATTTAACGTCGCTTTCAATAATATTCCAGTCATATCACGACGATCACATATGAGTCGCCCCCTACGACAAGCTTAGGGTGTCTGGGGTTGCATTCTAGCAGAGGGAGAGAGCAGGCAAGAGTGGGGAAAGATGAGAAAGGCTGAAAAGATCAGGAGAGAGAATAAGTGGTAAAAGAGAAAAAAAGCATGATAGGAAAGGGACTCCAGATACAAGAAAGGAAAGGTGCCCCGGAACCCCACGGGGCGTGAATTCCTCAGCTCCACATCAAAGAAAAACACAGGACTATTCTGGATAAGAATTTAACTGTATTGCAAACCAGGGATTGAGCGGTTGGTGAACTGATATCACTATTTGGGTGCAATACAAACTATCTGCCCTTCATTATGTTCTGAATTTTTATGGGAAAAGTCCAAATGTTAATGATTTTAATAAAAATTAACAGTTCTTCCCATGAGTTCCTTAAGTATGATGTGCACATCTTATTGCATTGCAAGTCCACAAAGTTTCAAGGCCATCCACTTAGCATTGTGAGACTAGTTGATTACACAAGATGGCCAACACTGAACTTAATGAGGAAAAAGTACAATTCATGACATTTCTTTGACAAAACTTCACAACTGATGATATAAATAGGAGATGCACATCTTCGAAGTATGTTGTTTAGTAACCCCAAGGGTCCCCTATCGAAACTGTGGGAGTAGTTGATTATACAAGATTTCCATGTACACTGAAATTAATAGTCCAACACCTCGTAAATCCGACAAAAATTAGTATTTCATCTCAACAGTGCACATCTTCAAATTATGTTAAATAAACCTGCAAAGTTTAAAGAACATCTACTAAAGTCTCTAGGGACCAGTTGATTATACTTATTTCAATGGAACATTGTAATTGATAGTCAAATGGCGACAGTTCAACATATTATAAACTTGACAAAAAATATTATTTCTTCGCTACCAGGTGTACATCATCATAGCATGTTTAATGAAGCTACACATGCAGTTTCAGGAACATTCACTCAAAACTCTAGCACTAGTTGTATAAAATGTAGGCGTAATATACAGATAGAAGAACAGACGGACAGGGTAAATACTTAATGCCTCTGAGAGACCACCATTTCTGTCACACCGGTATCACCCTTTCCCCAAAACTCTTGCTTCTATCGTAGTGATACTGTGGCTCATTTATCACCATGAAAGTAATTTACACGAAATGTTTGACCCAAAATTGATATCTATTTCTGTTTCAAACAATTCTATAGCATTTGAAATATATTATGTTCACCAATGAGTCACTGTAGGCGTTTATAGTGCAATATTTACATTCATTCAACCGGCCTGAATGGAATGCTAAATTAGACCATAGAGCCTAAACAGGCTCCATTGTTGGACGTTTTAGTTGGTATATACATAACCCCCTGATAGTGTTTGATATCTGTATAAATTGACGTCACGTCGCTACACCTAAGATGCGTTCGTGCGTACCGTTCTTGACATTAATGTAGTATGTTCCTGGAGAGGAATAGTGTTCTCGTTTTACAGTGAAGATCAGATAAGAACGTTAACGTTACGACAGGAACAGAAATTGAACACCAGTCCTTGGCCGGTTTACATGCTATTATATTCAGTTATCCCATATTGCCTGATAATTTGTCTCATTTCCGTTTCACTTGCAGTCTTCTTTTCGTTCGAGCGTCATTAGACATAACATGCATACCCAAGGACAGGCAAACTTTTCTGGAGAATAAATCGTACGTCCGAACGCGGCCCAATGCTCTGGGTTCTATGGCAAGCCAAAGTGCTTTTTATTCGAGAAATTCCGATATCGGGAATTGAATTCCCGATATCGGAATTAAAATTTCCGATATCGGAAATTCATGACCTTCAATTTCCGATATCGAAAATTGAATTCTCGATATCGGAAATTCAATTTCCGATAACGGAAATTGCAATTCCCGATATCGGAAATTAGAATTTTCGATATCGGAAATTGAATTTCCGATATCGGGAATTGCGATTTCCGATATCGGAAATTCGGAGACAATTCCCGATATCGGAAATTGAATTCCCGATATCGGAAATTGAATTTCCGATATCGGAAATGCAATTCCCGATATCGGAAATTGTCATTGAATTTCCGATATCGGGAATTGCAACTCTAGGGTGCACTCCACACTTGCCACGGTTTCGTACAAAGTGGTCCCTCCCTAATTTTATAATAAGGAAGATCGCCCGATTTTGACAGCAAGGTAATTTTTCTTACCTATCTACTAACTGATATCTATAGTATCACCCTGCTGGACGTAACCATTTCTCCAAACGAGGATATAACAATTGCTTGTTGATCGCACCCACTCGCCACTACAGAGTTAATCGTGTCCGGAATTGAATATCTGGAGGACCAAAATCCGCACTTTTTCTGGAAGCGAAAATCATGATTCCTCTATGGCGATAAAATTTTACAAAAAACGAGTAGGTCGACCCCCTATTTTTTTCGCCATATTAAATTGTCCTTTGGACGGGAAACACTTTAACATACATAAAAAGAAAATCATTTCATGTTTTTCAGAAAAGTTGAAGAAGGGCTAAGGAGGATTGCACGTCTTTCCTTTTCAATTTCAATAGCTCACAAGTCCCCTGAAATAATGGCACGAGTGTGCCCATTTAGAAAATATATACGTTTACAAGGTTTTTGTTAAAGATTTTACATCTATTTATGGTCGAAGATCCGAACCCATGCCTGTTTTTAGCCGCACATCATTTAGGTTTCAGATTCAGATTCAGATTCAGATTTAGGTGTGGAATGCACCCCTAGGTTTTGTAAAGCTTTCAGGCTTTCATTTCCGATATCGGAAATTCGGTGACAATTTCCGATATGGGAAATTCTATTTCCGATAACGGAAATTGAATTCCCGATATGGGAAATTCTATTTCCGATATCGAAAATTGTCACTGAATTTCCGATATCGGAAATTCTAATTCCCGATATCGGAAATTCTATTTCCGATATCGGGAATTGCAATTTCCGATATCGGAAATTAGAATTTCCGATATCGGGAATTGAATTCCCGATATCGGAAATTCGGAATAAAAAGCACTTTGGCTTGCCATAGGGTTCGTCTATTGTGACAGATTGATTCATACACAGGTACATTCATATAGATGTATGACTACGCCAGTTTTTCATCTGTCGTGTGAAATTCTACTCGAAAATGTATATACTATTAATGTGCCCTATACCCTCTGCAGTTTTAATCAGTAGAAATATACCGTATTTACACGTACTGACAACGCTTTGTATATATGCGGAATACAGATAAAATATGTGACATTTCGGTGTGAAAAAATGTCTGGTCATTTGTATGAGTAAGGTCCTCATGGTTTATTATGTGTGTAAGGTCCATATAGCTATGTGTGAGTAAAGTCTTCGCGCTTTTGTGTGCGTAAGGTATGTACATCTATCTGTGAGTAAGGTCTGTACAGCCACGTGTGGGTATAAGGAGCGTAGAGCTATTTGTGAGTACGGTCTGTACAGCTATGTGCGAGTAAGGTTCGCACAACTATGTATGGATCAAGCCTGCATAGCTAAGTAATGTTTGTGCATCTATGTGAGTACATTTATGTGTGATTAAGGTGTTTATATGTAAGGCCTGTTTAGCTATTTGTGAACAAGGTCTGTACATATGTCAGTATCCAGATCTATGTGTGAATAATGTATGCACAAGGTATTATTAATGTAATTTAGCATGGGCAATGCCTGCACAACTGTGTGCATGTATTGACATGTATGAGATAGATGTGTGAATCTACGTTTGCGTCATGTCTCTACAACTCACAGGGAAGCTCTCGTGTTTCGGCATACTGTGTACTTTCCAACTTATCAGTACCTTTCAGAAAGGTCCTAATATTAGGTGGTATTGTACAGTAACAGAGTGGTAGTCCGTAAATATCTTCAGGCCAATACTGTAATCTCCTTACCCGAGAAGTCCAGCACAATCAAAGACTGTACAGAATCTGAGAAGTACTGTCCAGCTACTGTGAAGAAATATTTCGCCACGCATCCCCTACAACATTTTTATAATTCTGATATTTGTTGAATGCAGGGTCTGTCCGACCAACCATCAATATGTACGTACTTTGAACGATGCATTCTTCACGAATGGGGGCGTTGTTGTCAATCTATATATATATATATCATGCGCTCTTTAATATAAGCCATCTGAGCGGTGAACCAGTCGCAAGGAGAATGCAGTTTGCAAACATGGCAAGATTGTTGAAATTTCTCTGTTAACTGAGAAAATCAGTTGTGAAAATCATCATAACTGAGCATACAAGTTGCTGTCTTTAGTGTATTACCATAATAAAGGTGAGCTCTGCCAATCTCATGTTTCCGGGGGATAATATTGAGTTAATATCACGCTTTGTTTTTTCGTCGGACGCTGGCGTACAGAGATATTGCTGGTTAGTCGGGCAAACCCTACATTCAATAAACAATAGAATTATTAAATATTTCGTAGGGACTGTATGTCGGACTACGAAAACCATTCAGTAGTGGACTTAACGAAAAAAATACGTTTGGTAGTTTTCAGTAACTCAGTAGTACTGTACAGCTACTGCTCAGTTCTGGGCGTTCAAAAACTGGTCAGAACTCTTCAGAAGCCTTTCTGGTCAAACGGGAGCAATTATACTGCATAGTACCGATCAGTCTTAGGGTTTCCTCTATAATATAATGTCTGTTGAGCTGCATGTGAGTATGAGTTGTACAGCTATGACAGGGTAAGATATACAACTATGCGTGAGTATGGTCCGTACATCAGTATGTGTGAGCATGGTCTCTAGATCTATACACAGGCAAAAATGCACCATGTGGGCAATATCATATGTATCACATGCATGACATACCATGCATGTATCTCATATGACCTTAATATGGCATACATGAGGGAATCACATGCGATTCACGTGTGTTGATAAAATTGTTCGTGGATCGCTTCTGTATGGTCAAAAGGATATATTTCATGGCGAAAGTAACATACTACAAAAACCCTGTATCTCAGACGTCAATCGACTCACGCTATGCAGATTTTATTGTGCATATTTTACTAAATACATTTCTTACATACGTGACATCTGATGCTGGGGAAGAAGTTCAGTGAGTGACGCCTGTGAGCTCACATATGATTCACATGAAGTACAATTTTACCTGTGTAAGTTTGGTTGTTGCTTGCATTATTATTGGGATCCGTACAGCTATGTGTGAAGAATGTACAGTGAGTCAAGTACAAATGCGTGACGGATGCCTGTTCGAATGAACCCCTTAGCCTACAGGTCCTCAGGTTATACAAGTAAGGTATGTACGACTATGACGGGTAAGCTCCATTCAGCTTTATTCGGGAACACCTATTAATGTCTGTTCCGCTATTTGTGAGAAATGTCTTTACGACTATGTTAAGATATGCAAAGCTATGTGTGAGTAATACCTGCACAGCTATGTGTGAGTAGAGTTGTGTGTAAGGTCCGCATAATCATGTGCGAGTACGGTCTGATCAACTGCGCGAGTGATGACCGTACGACTATGTGTGAGGTTTATAGAGCTATGTGCGAGTACGGTCCGTACAGCTAGGTGTGAGAAAGCTCTGTACATTAATTTGCGAGTAATGTCTATACAGTTGAGTACGTGACAGATTCGTACAGCTATGTGTGAGTGAACTCTATAAGCTTGTTTCTTCTCTCATAATTCTGTCTACTGTTATATATAATTACACTGCTGAATTATCCATGTAACAAATTTTCACAGTTACAGCTATCAATCTCTTTGTGATTTTTCAGGCCATATGTATTTTTACTGAAATCATTGACCTAAAGTGACTGGAGAATACTTTGTCTGACTTCCAGGGGTACTGATTTTCTCGTCCAGCGACTGTGAACAATGGTCAACAATCGCTCTCTTGTACTGTTTGAAAAATACCTGATAATATGACACTCGACCATTGTGAGATGGTAAAGGAAACAATATACCACGTCTTCATAAATGTGACATGTGGAAATATTTAAGAGTCCAGCTACAATAAAAGGCATTATTGTGTCGCTTTTGTGGTCTTACTGGAGTATTAGGTTCGTGAGACTGGATTATAAAATCGTCCAAGTACGTCACCGTATCTGAAAACATGAATTCGTGCATCAATTAGCTGGTTACATGTACACTAAAGCGTATGATATGATTGTAATTAATATGACCCCGGGATCGTCAGTGGTCGTAATCTTAGGAAACGAATTATTGAATATCTTTCCTTATTGCGGCCACTTGAATTCTTGCAATTTCGACGTCTAAAGCCCCAGTCACACTGTCAAGAATTGGGTGGAGAATGCCGGCAAATGACCACGAATATTTTAATCTTGTCGATTCGTGTCAATTCGCCTGTAGAGGGCCTCTTCGAAACTGTCCTACGAATCCCTTACGCATACCGTAGGTTCCTTGTACGACAGCCATAAGCATTTAACAAGAATCGTCAAGAATGAGTACGTATGCAGTACGATTCAATGAAGAACGCCCTACACGGCGTATAAACACGGCAACCCGTGAACCCACTACGAATGTTCGATAATCTGCTACGAATAAGCACGTATGCAGTACGATGTGAGTACGAATGCAGTACGAACCTGTTACGCTGTGACACGACACCCCAGGAGGCCACGCGAACCTATATATATGATCCGTGTTCTTTGAAATGTACAACATACGATGGTCTTCGCGAGAGATCGTGGAGCAATCCTATGAAATCGTACGAGTGTCGTGGGTATTCGTAGTACTGTCGCCACACATCGTGTTGAATTCTTCTCAATATCGTAGTATGATCGTACAAGAAGCGTAGAATGCGTCCAACAATCATCGTAAAATGTGTACGGCATTCTTGCTGATTCGTGACCGAAAGAACTACTACGACTACCCACGAATATACACGATAGGAGGCGAATGCATGCGAGAACGCAGTAGGATGGTGCCAAGAATGCCATACGTATACCATTTAATCGTACTTGGCCGGCGAATGTTTTGAACATTTCAAAACTTTCGTACTCCCTTCGAGAATAGGCAAGAACGGCCACGATCTGCGACGAGCCCCGCAAGATGCCAGTACGAATTGCCAAGAATGAACACGATTTTCCAGTTCGCGGTGATTCGCCTACTCAATTCTTGACAGTGTGACTGGGGCTAAACTCTCGTACTCCCTTCGAGAATAGGCAAGAACGGTCACGATCTGCGACGAACCCCGCAAGATGCCAGTACGAATTGCCAAGAATGAACACGATTTTCCAGTTCGCGGTGATTCGCCTACTCAATTCTTGACAATGTGACTGGGGCTTAATTTTCGTAGAGAGAGAGTGTGACAACGCGAATACCAAGCGAAAAAAAATGATACCAATCTAGCGTGTTCGGTGTGTATTCTCGCGCTTTTGCCTTCTGGCCTCACGAATGTGTGAAGTAATGAAAGGCGATAATGCGAGAATTCTCACAATATCGCTCTTTAAGAAATATCAAAGGAAAGCCAAAGTATCGATAGATCCGTCGGTACGTCATTGAATTCTGGAGTTCAAAGGATTTCCTCTTAAATCAAATCAATCAGCAGGCGCGAATAGCCAGCCGTTCAGCCAATCAGCAGGCCCGGATAGCCAGCCGTTCAGCCAATCGGCTATACGGTTTGAGTTTTGATTGCTTTCAGTTTTACTGCTCGTCAGCCTATCTTTGATACCAGACTGAAAACAACATTGAATGGCAACAATAATAATGTCCACAGTCTTCGGAAAATCTGCATGCTAATTCGCGGAAATGAAATAGACCATTCTCACGTGTCCGGTTATATATTTCCCGTGCGCAACTTTAGTCAATCAGACGAACTCGTAGTTTCTTGCGCAGGAGCTCCTCAATCGAAATTTCATAATCACACGTCTACAGAAACTGACAATTTATAGCGGTGTGCGAGAAATGAACATTGAACACTGAAGAGAAAATATATTTGATCTTGGCGTAACAATAAAAGCGACTGCTTGGATATCCACATGTTGATAGGCTATAGATATCTAGATGCAAAGAAACTCCAGAGGAAGGCATCGTAGCCTATACGGCTGATACACAAAGCTATCGCAGTTAAGAGGATCTGCGTGGCTAAGTGAAGAAAACGGGTGCTGGGACGATGGAGAAATGAGGTTAGCGCCCACTATACCCATACATATCGGAGCAAACAGGAGCATGTAAATCTTTTTGTCGATATTTCATTTGACTCGAGGTGAATATACGAGATTAGGTGACAGACGCAACGGCATGACAACTCATTCAAATCAGCATAACGGTCCAGGTAAATCCATGGCGAGGATTAGGATTTACCTGGACCTCTGAAGATATATAAAAATAAGATGGTGAGATTGAAAGAATGGCTACAAAGGACTTCCATATATTTGGAGAAAAGCATGCATGTAAAACCGGAATGTTGGTTGACTTGTCCCTGGTACATGTTAAGAGTTGAAATGGCTAATGAGCAGACAGCGTTGGGTAGACTGGTTTGAAGGAAGGATTCTTCGTGGTTGTTTGATTAATAGAATATATTTCTTCTCGTTCAGTTCAGTTCACACTAGACCAACAGACCCTATATACTATAAACTTATGGTTCGTGTGTTACCTGGTAAGATTATACGATAACCACCTTGTCAAGTTTACACGTAAACAGCCTAGAACATCTGTTCAGACACGTAATGAACAATCTCCCGGGATGAATTAGGCTGTAGATGTGAGCCAACCTCACGAATATATCGTCGTTTTGTTCTGAATGAAACCATACACTTTATAGGTTATGACTGGACATTTAAATGAGACGAAAGCAATAACGTGCAAATACGTCGTGCTTATTTACTCACTCGAGCATTTAGCTAAAGTTCCCTCTAAAATAAAACCATAGCTTTCCTTGGAATTAAGCGCAGGACGATATATGTGTGTGGGTATTATGCCCCGTATCCATATAAAGTCACTAAGTATTAAGTGCTTGGTGTATATTATGGTTGATAAATAACCAGGACCTTAAGACAAGGTATTATATAAAAATGAAACATTTATCTATACCTAATATCGTAGAATGTATTGTGTTGCCAAATATTGCCGCCATTTGCCATGGTTCTGCTCAGATTGGTGGGAGTGTTGGTGGGGGTGCTGTGTTTGTGTGTGGGTTGGGCGGGGCGGTGGGGGTGCAAAGACGATGCTTGATGCCTGAGTATTAAGTCACAGGCATTCAGTTATAAATTTCGTTCTGGGAACCAGTGAAAAAAAAATGACTAGAAATCCGACCGCCCATCCCCGTCCGGATATAGGGTAGTTAAGCAGACGAGTATTTCTTGAAACACACCTGAAACTATGGCATGCCGTCTCCCACATTCACTCAATATGCTCACGAGAAAATGATCAGCTCCTTCAAGGCATGACATGTCACCAATTATCAAGATAAAAATTAAAACAATAAACAAAGACAAAGAAGACAAAATGTAATTAATTAATTAATGTCCATAATAATTGATTAAATGCAGATTTTGTTTTATTTAGGCCTCTAGGAACATCGTCGGATTAATTTCACGCTCGATATACTTCACTATCTTTTAATTCATGTACTATTAACTGTATTATATTTCAAAACAAGACAATGCCAATTAATGTTAAACTTACTTTGAACGTGGATTCCTCCGTCGTAAAGGAGACAAGCACCGAACCGGTGTACTGAACCTGTCAACTATAGCCGAATGTTGTTGTGAACATTCTGTAATAACCAACCAACGGATTCCACTTCGCTGCAATGCCAGTTTAGGTATGTTGGACAACGAAAAACCTTGTGAAATACCGTTTTCGCTTCCGGCAGCTACATGGATTGACATAGCCCTATGGCAGACTCATATACCGAAATTATTAAATATCTTTGGGTCTGTATGTCGGACCTCCAACAACGTTACTATTTGGTAACGTAGTTGAAATTTTGTTAACAAAATTAACATAATTTTCGTCGACAACGTCACTATTTTTTAACGTTACCTTTTGTCAATTACATCACTATGTTTTTCGAATTCATAGACTTCAATTTTCAATGAGAACACTAAGACAGATGATCTTCCCCGCTACTGCCAAACAACTTGCAAATTGAGATTGATAATCACGCAACAACACATTTGCCAGTTTCGCGACTGATACGCACCATCGCACATAGATCGAGAGCGGCGCCGACTGAACGAGTGAGCTTCACCGGCCATGGGTAAGCTTGTTTGGATGGCCACGCTCACATTATGTTTTCCTATGTTTTCAGTGTATAATCGACATGCACGATAGACCACGTAAAATCAGTGAAGAACCTGGTGGTATACATGTATTCAGAGGCTATATTTAGTATGCCAACTACAAGCATCAAATCCTACATTCAGCAGATTGCCGTCGTCCAAAATGTGTTGTCCCATAACTCGATAACAACGTAAGGTACAGATACAATTTATACGTCATTGTAAAGGTCTTGTTCAGGAGAATGCCAGAGAACTATTTTCGAATGGGCCCCAGAGGGTGGAGCTCGTCAAACCCAACTTGTGCTTTCCTTTGCTATAAGTAACATAGCCGATATATAATTAGTGCCAACATTGGGGTTGGACACATGCTGAGGCGTATGTATAAAACGAGCATCAGATCCTAAATTCAGTAGATATCCGTCGTCCAAATTGTGTGTTCTAATACGTGGTTGACCTTGAATTGAATTACGGTGAACTAAATGAAAGCCGGCTTATCTACTATGGGACTAATCACCCTACTGAATCGACAAGTATGATTGTAGGTGAATGCACCAGTCCATGTGTCATGCGACCATGAACTGTAGATTGGATCACTTCACATTGAAGCCGGATAACAGCTGCAATGTTATAATGAGGCAACATATGATTGTATATCAGAAATGTCGACAGTCCATGGTAGCTACCATTTGTCTTGGCAACAGTCCATTTGGCGAATCATTGGCCAAGGTTACACGGTTCACGTCATTTCGGACTGACCGCATTTTGACCTACCATGGACTGTCGATCGGTCCGATGATGATACCATGGACAGTCGTAATATCAGACAGACAGAGAATAAACTATTAATGGTTCATATTCCTCTTAAACACACACAAGTGAAAGGAATCGAGAGATGAATGAGTCAGTGATACATGAGGCAGGTAGTAAGTTCCCACGTGTTCATTTTGTGCTCATTTTCTCACACTATAATTCGATGCTAATACCTACCATGGACTGTCCACCAACACCTTAAAACACCTCTCGCTGCAAAAATGTTAAAAAAAATTGTTAACTTGAAATAGTAATAATCCTACATTTGGTGACAATATAGTACGATATCTCTCCATCAAAAAATGACTGGACACGAGTAACCATACCTGTCATCGATATGCTGAAAATCGTTCATTTTCGGCTGTGGTCACTGTCGTCTGGTCAAACACACGCCCACGCTTGATAACGAAAGCACCGAAAAACCTACCATTGACTGTGATTTGACACGTGACCGGCGGTGTTTACCTACCATCATACTTGCCGATTCGGTAGGGTGCTAATATTTGAGACTAAAATTAATTACCATAAAATAAATAAGAATATGTTGTAGGATTGGAAAAAATATTGCTAGTTACAAACTACCAAGATAATACAGAAATATTTCCAAGTGTAACTGCAATGTATATTATCTTTCTTCTGTATATTTCAACCTGCAAAGCAAGTATTCTTTTTTATAATAATATATAGTGTTACCGCATGGTCTGGGTTTTAAACAGAAGGCAAATGATTTCATCCGGCACTCTGATATACCGGTACATCACTCATTCCAAAGTAACCACTGGGCGAACATGGGCACATATATATGGGCACCGAATATACGCTATTGGCGGACTCGCATATACAGGTGGCGCTGCATTTTTTTACTATATAATCGTTTAGTCCAAATTTCTAGTCCAGATAAAGCACATAAACACATAAGCTGGTTTCTTGAAAGAGAGAAGCGGTCAACAGTTTTCAGTGATGCTAGCAAGACATCGTGATATTGTTGAATTTCAAGAGTTGTTTTCTTAAGTACGATGTATCTGAATTACGCATTGATTGTGCCAGTTCATATGAGCATCATGATGATATTAAAATACATGAGGTTCATACGGACCCGGCTATAGCCCCGGAATAAGCGTCACAACTTATGAAAGGCAATACCAAACATCTTGCACAATATACGATCGTACTTTGCTATCAGGGTGCGATATGTCGCCAAATTTGAGAATCTTGGAGTGGAGGCTCTGGGTGGTGCATCCCTGTTTTGCAAGTTTCAGTAATAATTTCTTGTAACGTTGATGGAAATCGTCACCTTTATACGGAATCGAGCAAATGCTACTAGGCAAGATATGTATATGCCATATGCAGGTCCCTCTGGAACATTGATAGTTCACAATGTCGAAATGTAGAATCAACATTAGAGCTATCCTAAAAAACGTTATATAGATGGCGCTGGTATCTTGTTTACGGGCCCTTTCTACATATCTTGTATGTATAGATGTCGCCACGAATGCGCCTTGTTACATACGGGCTACTTCTCGTAATGGCTGCTTATTGGACTGCCGACATTTCAAGCTATTGTTGGAAACATTCAACAGTATTTGGCATCAGATTATACTGTGCACTGGTGTTTATTCTCGCTGGTCTGGATACGATACATACTAGTGTACGGATCCCGCTTGTATATGGCTTCATATCCGCAGACGCACTATACCTTTAAACGGGGACACAAGATCTGATTTGTTAAGTCCTTGATATAAATCTTTTTACATAATTCGTATTCTGGCTATATGAAATGTATTGTAAATTAAGCATTCGAGTCTTTATTCCTGAATGTTTAGCAAGTGAAATAAAGAACCTGGATAACGTAGAAGCCGAGAAAGCCAAACTTACAAATGGTGGTCATTTGAAATCCAAGATGGCTGCCATACTGACCTCGTAAAATATGCCAACATGGCTTTTCGAAATTAATGCACTCTATTATATTAAAATGCTTATATTTTTCAAACAAGTGAAACGAAATTCTGCACGCAAGGATCCTGACTTGGTGAACTTTTGCACGGGATAAGCCAGACAAGTTTGCTATATTTTCCTTTCACATTTCGTATATTTGATCACCTCTCGAGCACATATGTGTTGTCTAACTTTCAAGATGGGCTCATTCATTATCACTACGAGTAGCCATGCATTTATTTGAGTGTCATCACTCGAGTTTGATAAATCCCATATGTAACCATTTGTATAATCAAACGATAAGTTCAATGAAAATCAGATATGATCACGAGAATGATGATTTATTTCCCACATGACAACAAAACTAACACAGCATATTAATGTTGGAACAGAATTTAAAGATACACAGCAAAAGGGTAAGTGTGTGATATATGTGGTGTATCATATACGGTAGGTGTATTACATTGTTTTTGACGGCTGTGATGTGAGGAACAAGTACGGTATATTGGACATGGTTCCAGTAGAATAAAGGCATGTCGGTTTTATTCCTAGATATGACCAATCTTCATAAATTAATACCCTATCAACGCTCCCCGATTACAAATAAAGTGATACGCAATATGGGAGAGGATTGATGAGATATTAATTTATTAAGAGTACGTTAAGACAAACGCCGTATACGACATACGACCTTATCTGTGTATCTGGTACACTTGTCCATCTTGTTTGAACGACTATTTGACCTTCACTGAGCCTATACTCTTTGGTCGTTATGTACTAAAACATGATAATATCGACTTTGATCCACATAACTACTTCTGTTCGTGTAGATATTAATGAACTGGTGCACTTGTTAAATATTTGCTTTCACCAATCTTACATGTATAGATATGGGAAAACTCGTGATGTGCTACGCTCATTAAATCAGCGTCAATTCTCTAACAGTCTCCTTGGGCTATAGGGCTTTGGATGGAGCTGTCCTTCGCCAGACGCTTTTGGCTTCGTGTAGTAGGGAGGTAGACATTCGCGCTGATTTAAGGAGCGTATACATGTAGTGATACCCACTATTAGCTTTTTTGCCGTGACAATATCTATAGAACGGTAGATGCTTTTATGCGCCAGTCGACAGGTACAAAAGTGGGTCAAAATATTGCTCTATATTTCACTATCTATAGAAATATAGACATATTTATACATGTATACAAGCAGTCTTTCAACAGTGCATCAATAGAAGAGATGTATATGAAGGTAGATTCAGAGTTACGTGCCGCTTGTTTAACTGTGTCCTCAATCACAATGCACAGATGAGGTTAACGCCTCAAACACTCATAATGAGGGTGTCGAGGGGGAATGCCGGAATTTTTGTATATATGTATTGGTATTTTTACACGAATATTACCTTCATTCAGGGTTTTTTTTGCAATATCGCATGTACAAAAAAAAGGAACATATTTAAAGCAACGTGATTACTATAATGTTTCACTCATATTAACTGCGTGAATTCCATCCATGAAAAGAACTGCAAGGACAGTGAAGTGCAAAGGTCCTGTAGATAAATTCATTTATCTATTGTTTTTGTGATAATGTGGAAAAGCCATTATCCTTATAAGATTTCTTCCATGTCCCGTATTTGAGATTTACTTTGGTTGTGTACCGGTACAGAATCTGGGCTCGGCCCGGTTTGAGCACCGTGCATATGAAATGGGGATGATCAAATGAACAGACAAAAGCAAAGCATGAGTGGGATAATATGCCGGCATACATTCTAGCGCTTAGAAGTACGGTAGCTAACAATATCTAATTCATAAAAGACCGCGTGTTATCGACATGAAATTATTGACATGGACACAATCTTTTCTCTCTGGTAGCATCATTGATTATCAGAATCACCGTTTTAATAGTTTTGCTTGTTCACATTATCCATTCTGGCTGGGGGTTCAGAGGGAACGGATGAATAGTTGAAGTGTTGAGATTAAGAATTACGAATCCTACAGCGAATGTCTATTTTCCCTAGCACGCTTAGTTCTGTGGTCCCATTGTTCCCGCTGAACAAACTAATTTAACAATGATCATTTGCTTCTCTATTTGATAAGAAACAATAATCCACCGGTGTAGTCGAACAGTAGTCACTGCCACTACCCTAAAATCCAAGATGACGTCCATCATGACCGCCATATTCCCCAATTCGGACAACAGTCCGAGGCTACAGACAGTACTATTTCAGTATTATTCCAAAGTATGCCATGTTTGTGACGTCATATATATTTTCTAGGCCAAACTACAGTCTCCCTTCAACTTGCTCGAAAGGGAAGTTTACTGTAGGTTCTACACTGTTGTAAATCACACCGTAAATTCACAGTTAAATGTACTGGCAGAAAAGGTGCCAGTACATTCAACTGTAAAATTACGTTACACATTATTTTACAATTACCGCTTTTTAACATGTTTTAAACTGTAAAATGTTGACCGTATTTTATATAATTACCGTTTGTTAACAGGCAATCAACTGTAAATTTGGTTGCACCGTAATTTACAATAACCGTATTTTTTAAAATCCTTTAATGTTTAATTACGTGGCACCATTGTCTACAATTATCTGTTCCGTGGAAAAGTACCGGTAGGTCACTGGAAGGCCGAGATGGCCATTGCTCGTTCGCGTATTGCGATCACCACAAGTTTCGCAAATAATGATGAGGGAATCTGTGACCGGAATCTCCACATCAGATAGAACTAAAATTATAGTTAGCCGCCGGTTCACTTCTTGTGAGTATTCTTGTAATGCTCTGGATGTTGTACAACGTAGATGTTGGATGTCTCCTGAAAATGGACGTTTCGTGTGCAAAAATATCAACCTTCTTTCAGAGAAAACAGGATTGTTTGTTATGTTTGTGCGCAGTTTACCCGTTCCAGTTGATCTCAACTGAAACATCACAGTTCAATGTACCGATGAATAAGTTTACGGTTAAATATACTGTAAACTGCAACACCCATTTATTGTGAAATAACGGTAATTTATAACAGTGTAGTATCAAACTGAGTAGCTGTCATAGCTCATCCCCCAAACGGCAAATTAAATACGACATGTAACATATTCAATAGACTGTGTATTTAAAAGTCAGTCAAGGGACTCCAGTGTAGGCCTAAATCTTGGGCAAATGAATATGGATACTTTGTATCTTACTGCGATCGAGATGAGTTTCCAGCAGATCCCTAGAGGGAAGTTTGTCGGAAGACGCTTGACTATGCTCAAATTATCTCGACAAGGCTGTCGAGTGAACTTGCCATTAAGTGTTGCGTCTATGAAGTATTCACACGACCCGTCGCACCGGCTTAAGCGGAATTAGATACGATAGCTCTGGAGCTGTGATGACGGATCCGCTCAAAGAAAGAACTCATCTGATGTTAATGGATGAGCATCGAGAACGTCTGATGGAGTAAACGTCTCAACATGGGTAAACTTGGTAAATGCAAGAATACCCAGAAAAACTACTAGCCTGCAATGCCGACGTCGTACGGCTTAAGTTTCCCATCAATATACAGTAAACCTACATGTATTTGTTGAATGACATGTATAGAGGCAGGGTCTCAGGGACAATAACACTCCACCAGCAGAATCCTGCCATATACAGATAATAATGGGAGCGATATGCAACAGGTGGGAAAAATTGACGACGTCTGGCGGCTAAAAAGCAACCACCACAGGAAAGCTTCCCTCGGCACCTCACATTCAGACCCGAGAATACGGTGGATTCTCGGACGTAGCCTTGGTATCTCAGCCGCGCTTTTATTGTAGCTGTTCATGTGGAGACTATGGAGGATCCATACGGCACCTAGCATCGGCTTGAGCGGAATTAGATACGCTAGCTCGGGAGCTGTGATGACAGATTCTCTCAAACAAATAACTCATCTAATGTTGATCATCGAGGACAGATCTGCTCAAACAAATAACTCATCTGATCAAGACTGTTACTGATTGTTACGTGATATCCATTGTGTTGGGAGAATTTTTCATTGGCGATTTCGAAAATGTAAAAGCATACATTTTGACGAAATCTCTTCATACCAACCTACTCTGGCGGTTATTTGCTGCTAACTGAAAGCGAATCAATTTCGAGTGAATGATGGGAGATGGGACACCAGAGGTCTAAAAAGTTACATTAATGCTCATATCTTTGAGAACTGTAGCAAAATATTTGATTTATCATCAAACCTTTGTATTATGGCGGTCATCTTGGATTTTAGTGGTGATAGCAGTGATTGAGGCAGAGCACACCTCTTGATACATATAAATATAGCCTAGTTTGTAAAGTGGGAACAAGTTTTTATGGGAAAATGGATCGCGGAAGTTAATTACACACTGTGACTCCCACAAATGTCGGATTTGACAATTCAGTGTGCGACAATAGACACGACAATGCATTACAAAACACGACTGTCCAACGCATGTGGGATTGACGATCTAATGCGTGACAAAAGACACAATGATTCATCAGGCGAGACCGCTGTCCGCCAATTTCTGTTTCGACAATTCAGTTTGCCACTATAGCCGCTACCAATAATTATAGAAGACGGCTGTCTCTCTAATGTCCAAGGATTTCCGAAAACAGCCAGGTCTGACATGTGCGTGAGTCTCCTCGGGTGGACATCGATAGAAGGACATATTGACACGAGAAAACTTCAGCATCTAGGAAGACTATGCCGAATCAACAAGCTGCCGAAGACCATCTTCTTAACTAGACTATACGCCTTCATGTCTGACCCTCATGCCAAGGGCAAGCAACTCGGGTTTATTCCCAATATTGTGAATATCCTGGAGAAATATGAACTGAGACACTTTCTACAGGACTACATCGACTATAGTACTTTCCCATCACCGCAAAAATGGAAAAAAAATTGTGTCAAGTGCCGTGCGGGAACACGAAGAAAGTGTTTGGCAAGAGCGAATGAAACACGACTCGGACTTTGATCGGTTTGTGAAAATACACAGCCGCCTGGTACCGTCCGTCTGGTGGCAGCTGGCGATACGGTACCCGCAACACCAGAACTCTATACATTATATCATGTCTCTCATAATAGCACTACGAGAAATGAACCAAACTGGACTGTGCCATGTCTGTGGCAAACTATATACAGATGTATTAGAGCATATTGTACTGTCATGTGACAAGATTGAGGAAATGCGGGATAAACTATGGTGTTCATTTATTAATGTCAGTGATGTTCGGTTCAGTGTATACTTACACAGCCTATGTGACTGGGATCTATTACATCTTCTTTTAGGAGGTCCACTTGCATTCGAGTTAGAAATCGATGAATTAGATTCATTCCGAATCAACTGTCTTAAAAGTATAAATGAAATGAAAAACTGGTATTACTTGTAGAGAATGACACCTGTATTGTAAATCTTGTATATACTGCGATGAATACTGTCCAACTTTACGTTGTGCGAATACAAAAAGACTAAAAATGTAATATATATATATATATATATATATATATATATATATATAAATCGCGTATTCCAATGTGAAGCTTGTATACCTTGTGCAAGCTTCGCCCAAAATTCTATTATACGTTTGCACAAATGTATGATGCTGTAGAGAGTGCCACCGCAAACCGTGTACATAGGCCTTATACTGTGGGGAATGCTGTCCAATATTAGTACGAATACAAGAAAACAGACTCAAAATGTAAAAAAAATCGAGTATTTCATCTTCAAGCGTGTATATGTTGTGCAAGCTTCGCTTATCGACATGTTGGTGCAATTATATGATGCTACAGATAATGACACTGCAAACCTTGTAATACTGTGATGAATGCTGTCCAATATTAATATGTGCGAATACAAGAAAAAAACAAGCGCTGGATGAGCGCAAAGACCTCCGTCGAGGCAACAGGGTCCGTAGCGTAATACATCACTGAATAACATACGGCCGGATGCCAAGCTCAATTTTGCATTTGTTGGACGTTAGCTTCATCAATGGTAATTAATGTGGGATTGAGGGTTCCTCACTAGCATGTCCAGACAGGGATGTGAAAGTCACATTCCCAGCAAATAATTTTTGTTTGATTTGACGTGCTTGAAATATTGGGGTATGGAATAGAGTATATTGATGGGAAACCTGGAAAAGTGCTCGAGACATTAGGCCCCATCCCACCCCCACCTCCCCCTGAGAGGATCCCCTCACCCAAATCGACACGACACACAAGCAAGTACCAACTTGCTTGTGATTTTGGGTGAGGATCCCCTCACCCAATCGACACGACACACAAGCAAGTACCAACTTGCTTGTGATTTTGTGCTATAGGCCCAACACATCAACACTTCATATTTTGTATGTGTACAGTATAGCAACATCATTGATGAGAGAATGCTCTTCAAAACACACCTGATTTTACCGACACTTCGTTCTGATCTGTCTCAACATCATATGATGAGGATTCAATGCGCTCGGTATAATTTTGTATACTGGTGTTACAGGTCACCTTCGCCTTCACCTTACTGTATCAATGACCATGGACTTGTACATGTATCACATTCACATTGAATGGTGATGACTGATGAGAATATTGCCCCTATGGAACAAATGACTGAATTCCACGCAGCAAATAAAAAGTTCATGTTAATCATAAACAACATACAATTAGTAATACTATCAAATAATTATGTTTATTCCTTGTCGACATCAATATATTACAGGTAATATTATGACTGAATCATGGTAACATATATTCATGGGTATTTTTGTCTACAATAAACTGAAGGAGACCCATGCTGTTTATTATATTATGTTTTAAAACTTCACTTGCTAATCTCGATTATGTTGCTTATTGTGAAAATAAATGAAGTTATGAAATCTAGTATGATTGTTCATTGATCTCAAATTAGAAATATCTTCAGCAGCTAAAGTTAAGTCAATCATAACAATATATAACATCATGGTATTGTTGTAATATTACCCAGGTATTGATCTTTGAATAAGAATGTAATGAGATACATATACCTGTTCTTTGTGTTATTATGTATGCAGTTCATTCTGTATGTATTTTATACATGTACATGTAGCAGAATTGGAATTAAAATTTGAAATGAAGTCTGTTTCTAGAAGCTAAATCATTTTAGACACACATTCAAGTCCTTACCTGGTCAAGGGAGATAATTTTCACTTTTGATTATGTTTGTGAAGCATGCAGCAGGACTTCAACTTCCAAGGATATTATCCACACAATCCCATTCTACATGATATTTTTGCCATAGCACCGATAAACTAGGTCCCTTCATTTATGTGTTCTAGATCCAGGAGCTATTGGGAGCTGCAGGCTTTGTAAAAGTTAGATCCAATTATTCTCAGTGAAGCAATGAAATCCGGCATGGTTGTTTTAAGTTAGAATTTGGCATCCTTGGAAATGTCTGACCGATTCACACATGTATCACTCGGCAGGTGGTCATTACATGTGTAATGTTTATTTCCTTAGGAATCAACTGATATCCAATGGGGTGGAGGGCGAGCAAATCACTGGCTCTGAACTAGGTCATCAGTTAGTGTGTCCTCGAATAGGAACGATCGATACCCATATGAGCGTGGGTGAGATGGGAAAGCATGTTTACGCCGTTTGCTCTTTGTGATACAACTCCAGCCGTAAAGTTAGAAAATGTCATATGTATCTTTTAAAATTATTTCCTCGAATGAAACATAACAATCTACATCGAAGAGATGAATCAAATGATTTGAAACTTAATTTCACTGTGTAACAGTGAGAAGAAAATTAATTGTATAAACATTCCAAGCCTCATTGAACACAAGCCGCACCATATTTGATATGAATATAACGCGCGTACATTAGCTCGCTTGGACGTCGCTTAGTTAAATATGGACAGACACGCAAAAATCTCAAAATTTTCAAAAGCCACAAAAATGCCCTCAGCTTGTACAGAGTAAGTAAAAATACTTATGTACAACTTGATGTTTAGAAATGACTGTGTTGAGCGGTTCTATTCCCAACTTCTCTTTTATTCTATGTCATAGAGGACAGGGTTTGGTAGATAATTAAAAACTGTATTAACTCGGCTTCACATTTTAGAGAATGACTTTAATTGAGCCTAAGATGAAAGAGAAATACACTTATAAAAAAATCTATTTAAAAAAATATCTGTATATATGTTTGTATTAATTTCCATAATTTATTGAAAAAAACTATACGTAGACTTCGACCACCGAATATAACACAGGCCAGGCAACTGTGAGAACCAGTGAAAGATACCCATCGAGATGAGCGGATTTGCAGATAAACAACAACAACAAAATTGCACTTTGTGCCTCACGAGGCCCTTCTCCATAGAGTGCATGCCAGTTATTTTTCTAGACTACAACAGCAACTGTTTTTGCCTGTATCACAGTCCGAGCTTCCGATTACCCTTCAACCTTACCCAGACGACGGATAATTTTTGACAGATTGTCTGGCTAGGTTGTTGATCGGATTCACAGATCATGAATTCCACCGTGACGGAATCACCGTTCGGAAGACTTTTTCTTTATTCAAAGTCATGTACTCGGAAGTTCCGTGGTCATACCCATGTAGTTTCAAGTTTAGTTTGCTATTCTATATGACATCTGTTTACGGATCCATGAAAAATCTACAGATGATCCAGCATTTAGTAAATCATGCTTCGAAATGTTCGTGACGGAATCACCTGAAACGGACATGACTCTTGACTAGTGTTGCTTGTCTATTTTTTTGCTGCTCTGTTTCAATCTGACTATTCTTATATGACATCTCTTACTAACATACAGTACCCAAGGATGATAAGATTTTTTCATCGTGAGAAAAACGCGACTGGATCATCCCAGGGGTTAAATCTAGTCCGTGACGTAATCGACAAAAAATCGTGATGGAATCACGAGTGCGCTTTTTAAATCTTACGGTAAAAGTGCTTTATTAATTACACATTTTCTTCAAAAAAATATTCCTAGAGTGAATTTATCTCTTCTACTTAGAAAATTAAAACTCTGACCTCTTATTTTTACTAAGGTACAGTGTTTGGGGGAGTTCCGAATCACTTTTCACATCCAGACTGCTAGCGCTTGTTCTTTTAGGAGGTGAGAGCGACTGCTGGTCTTATATTCTAGGGAAATCTGTCGTCTATAATTGTATGTAAAGAAATCTTCAATCGGACTTGTCAATCGATGAGAAAATAACCTCCGCTTCAGTGCACCAGCGCGGGCAGTTGCGCATCATTTTGGTGAGTTGCGGATCACGCCATCTAGCGGCCGTTACAGGCACTGAGAATGGAATTTTTATAGGCTTGAGGGGCCATCTGCTAATCATCCATAGGCCGGTGAAACCCTGGAGAAGATTTCAATGTTGTCTTAATTCTCCCCGCCCTGTGAGCGAATATTCAACTGTTGCAGTCCAGGCACAAATGACACGCAGATCTAGAGTCGAAAATGTTCTGAAGTATATTTATCTTGGAGCGAGCCTACAAAATTGCATTGTAATCTCAATTTAATTATTTTTTAGAACATTTTAGGATACGATGTCTGACAATCATGGAGGGCGGGCTAGTGAACTTTCCTGTACTGCTCCATAACGACAAAACAGAGGAAGCGGGAACTTCGTGACTTTAAAGCTTATCATATTGGGAGTCATTTTAGGACTTGGCCGAGCAGAGGATCATGGCTAAATTCAAAAGGCGGCCGTGTGGTATCTCAGAAATTCGTTTTTTTCCCAGCCAGTTCTGTCCATTTCTTCGAATTTTTCTGGCCTAAAAGTACTAGAAAGTATTTTATTGGGCAAAAGTAGTTATTCTCTACTTTATTTGGTAGTTTATGAAAGAAAAATCGGAAAATTAGAATTTCGAAAAATCGGTCCAAAAAATAGTCGACAAATGGCTGACGAGATGACGTTACTCGACGTCATCATAGCGTTCATCTTAAGCTTTGTTACTCTTTCAGGTAGAGCTTGAACAGAAGATACTGTGTGTTATGTTGCAGCGCTCTAGCCCTATGGATAGCGAAAATATATGGGTTGACTCCCTGCCCCCCACCCCTCACCTGCAATACACCCCAAATCTTCCAGACCAGATAGTGTTAATAAAGGGACATCCAGTTATTGAACTCGTAGAAACCTCGCTCAGTGATGAACAATTTTATTTATATAAAACTTTCTATATTGGAGTAGATATATCTGAAATTATTGAATATGATGATGTAATATCGAAAAAATGATTTGTTCACCAAGGTTTGGAATGATTCGCGTACATAGTTCCGGTTACAAGGATATTGTCATTGATTCATTTTTATTTATTTTTTTGACAATGCCATGGATTGACCAATCTTCCTTAAAGTCGGTTTACACCTGTTGTATTAGTTGTGAGACGGTCCCTTATTCACCGATTTCAAGTTATGAACGGCGCTTATTTCGTTGATTCGGAATTGACATCTCTATAGTGCCATTATATTACAATGCTGGTCAGTTAACATTTATCGCAAATCACTAGATATTTTGTTTGGCCATTTAGCAAGATTCTGTCATTTAAATAAATACTGAATATACCGCCTAAACCCACCTTATTTCGCGCAGATTCACTACTGGAAAAATCGCACGTGTTTTTCGACTCTGTGGCAATTTGTTATTGTACAGTACCAGAAGTATTACGTTACCGAATTGACCGGAAAAGAAACAATCCAGGTCCGTTGTTTGACATTCATTTCAGTCCACGGAAACAGACGTTCCAATAAACCTAAAAAGTTTTAATCAGATACTTTACTTCAAGAAATATCAGGCATTAATTAGGAAAGTGATCCGCAACTCCCCGTGATTCGGAACTCCCCCAAACACTGTATACAGCTCCCGCCACATGCATATCTTTTCTGCAGATGTTTCAAAATAGTATAGTTTTCAGTAAAGTGCAATTTTTCTTCTTTGACAATTTAGAATTTCCCGAGTTCTTCATGTTCAAAAATTGCGGGAAAAATATTTCGCTATTAAAACACATCTTCTCTATTATTGGCGTGTTCCCGGAGATCATAGGAAGCGAATACATGTAGAACAAACAGCATGCTAATATAGGGTCTACGACAGAATGTGGAGTGCATTTTATGCGAAAAAGGGCTGTTTAGCAATGTCCGCTTTTCCGTGGAATTCATGAGATCACGATTGAAGTATCATGGGAAGATATATTTTTCCAGTCGCTATCTCCCCCCCCCGCCCATCTTCAAAAAAAGGAAAAGAAAAAGCCGAGAGAGCGCCTCGTGAGGCAGAGTTATTTTTCCAGACTACAACAACAACAACAGTTTTTGCCTGTATCACAGTCCGAGCTTCCGATGACCCTTCAACCTTACCCAGACGACGGATAATTTTTGACAGATTATCCGGCTAGGTTGTTGATCGGATTCACAGATAACGATTGAAGCATGGGAAGATATATTTTTCCAGTCGCTATCTCCCCACCCCCAACTCAAAAAAAAAAAAAAAAAAAAAAGCCGGGAGAGTTCTTCGGAGTTTTACGTTTTTGACCTCTGACTTTGAATTTGACTTCTCACTTCCGACTCGCATCCTGGTGAATGACACTCGTCCTTTATCTTTTTGCCGATTCAGAGATTCTCGTGGAAGTTTCCAATTATACTATCCGGAATGCGAGTTTTTCTTTCGTGAAAATTTACTTTTTATGAAAGCGCAGGTTTGTCTTCGTCGCATACCGGCCATCTGTACCAGCGCGAAGCTATAAGTACACGCGCGAATTTAGTACCCTCGAATTAAGAGACCCGGTGGAAGCACTGCAAAGGATACACACCTTTTGTGACGTAAGCATTCAATTGTGTCCAGAAACTTTTCAAAATTTCGTCGGGAACCATAGCAATCCCTATTGGAAATCACACGAGTCGTGGGTTCCCCATATGACAATTATTTGGCGGGAGATATCACGTTGCGCTCCTAGACCTCCGTCTGATCGACGGAGGTAAAAAATCGAGTACTCCAGCCTCAAACTTGTAAATGTTGTGCAAGCCTCACTTATCAATTGTATTATATGCCCATGTTTGTAAATTATATGATGCTCTCCAGAAGGAGGAATAAAGAAGATAATAATAATAATAATAGCCGCTACCAATAATTATAGAAGACGGCTGTCTCTCTAATGTCGGAGTTGAGTTCAGTCTGCGACAATAAAGGCGGCAATTGTATTTACGGGAGACCGCTTCTCATCTTATTATGTAGGGCTTGAAATCCCCTGAACTCAATTTGTTAGTATCGTGCTATCGACCGGTACACAATGGCTAATGTTGATATTTGTTCTTATCGGAGGCGTGTTTCTTCCAGACTGCTGGGTTGACTCGCTATATATGTCCCATGATATATCGTCTTGTTCATGTTTATATACTTGACGATGACTTGCTTAATTTACAGAACACAAGAGCTGATATTGGTTACCAAACTACACTATCATGTGTTCACATACTCACGCCAAACTATGATCCTAATGGGCATGATCTCTGGTGGAACTATGATCCTAGTGGGCAGGATCTCTGGTGGAACTATGATCCTAGTGGACAGGACCGCTGGTGGAACTATAATCCTAGTGGGCAAGATCTCTGGTGGAACTATGATCCTAGTGGGCAGGATCTCTGGTGGAACTATGATCCTAGTGGACAGGACCACTGGTGGAACTATGATCCTAGTGGGCAAGATCTCTGGTGGAACTATGATCCTAGTGGGCAGGATCTCTGGTGGAACTTTTTGCAATCTTAAGATCCCCATGGTATTTACATGAACAGCAAAACATAATCCTGATGGGATACATTACATTTTGTAGAAAATGACCGGAAACTCGTTTGGATTAAAGAATTCAGTAATACGGATTTGCAATTGGTGACAGAAATACCATGATGTTTGGTTACAGCATCCCTAAACATCGTTGATCGCTTCTCTTACAGTGTGTTATCCCGACTTGTAATGTCCAGGTAAATCTGTAATCCTCGGAAAGGATTCACCAATGCACAGGCCCTCAAAACAAGAGTTTTGGGGGGTGTGGACGGTGGTATTACGGTGAAGTGTCGAAATATGGGGTCTCTATATATAACCCCATGCTTTATATAAAACTACACCATGGTTATATAGAGACCCATATTTCGACACACTACACCGTAACACCACCGTCCACCCCAAATTTCTGGTTTATCCCTCATGTAAGAAATCACGAGAGAAGCTTAATAATACATACCGGCCTGATTAGGACTGAGGGTAAGAATTTGAAGAAAATCAGTGAATCCAGCATAACTCAGAGAAATTGCGTACATATCCAGTTATAGCCCTCTCTTTTATGGACAGCGTAACTGCGCAATTTCGGCTCTGGACCATTTATTTTTGCTCAGCGTAACTCGAGCTCTACCCCTCTCTTTTTCTGACAGCGTAACTGCGTAACTCCAGAGCTATAGACCTCTCTTTCAGACAGCGTAACTGCGTAACTTGGGCCCTGGACCATTTATATTTGCTCAGCGTAACTGCGTAAAACCAGCTCCACCCCTCTCTTTTTCTGACTGCGCAACTTCACCCATAGACCTCTCTTTCAGACACTGAGCGTAACTGCGTAACTTCGGTGATGCACCAGTTATTTTTGCCCAGCGTAAATGCGTATCTTCGACAGATCTTCTTAACTCCAGTGATGGATCATTTCTTTGTTTTCTCAGCGTAACTTGGTCAGTCCCTTTTTCTTTCTCTCAGCGTAACAGTCCAGAGCTATAGACCTCTCTTTCGGACAGCGTAACTACGTAACTTCGGCCTTGGACCATTTATAACTGCTCAGCGTAACTACGTAACTGGGTCATTCTCACGGAAAGGTACATTTTCACTTGGGGAAATATCTCAAAATCAACATCACCAATGACTACAGAATTTGATTTCAACAGAGTCTCCATTGACAAAACTCTTTATGATACGTACAATAAATGCAGACATTCCGAACAATAAACTTTTCGTAACACTTAACGGTGGGGTTGTCTTCAATCATGTCAGTGGTGTTACACAGGAATGATCAGTATATTGGGCACTAAGAGGACAGAAATAGGAAGATACACACATGCTATAGATTGCGTGTAACTATGACTAATGATGAAAAAATATTGAAGTTAAGAAAACAAGTTTGTTTTTAATATCCTAATTATGCTACTTAGCTCACCAAAATCAGCCAATTGGACCGCATGTATCAACCATTCATGTAGATTCTGTATAATAAACCTATTTATTCTTGATGCTGACTTTAAACTAATCGAGTTTGTTTCTTTTTCAAAATATGGGACAATTTAAACAAGTGTTTCTGAATTTCTAGACCATTCTTGCATCCGTAACACCACGGACAATCCGGTAACACCACTGACCTCATGTAACACGTACCACTGATTAATTTGTTCATAGACGCAAAAATGCAGTTGCAAGTGACGAATATTTAGGGGCAAAACAGGTATATGAAAAAAGCCTTCTGATAAAACTGCTTCTTCTTCTTCAAATAGTTATCCAACTGAAATGTAACACCAGTGACAACCCGGTAACACCAGTGACCTCGAGTAACGCCACTGAGCTCGTGTAACACCAGTGACCAATTTGTTCATAGAGGCGAAAATGCAGCCGTGAGTGAAAGCTATCTAGGGGCAAAACACGTATATGACAAGACTCCTTAACTTAGTATTATCTGGAAGAAAGGTAAATTCAAGTTGACTGAAACTTGGAGCAAAATCCTCATTATTGTCAATGGTGTTACCCTACAAATAGTAACACCACTGACAGGTAACACCACTGACATTTTGGAAGGAATTAATTGTTGCTCCCTCGTATATTGTCGTGACGGTCCAAGAACAATGATTTTGTAATTCATACGCACATTTCTTTATTACCAGTTAATATTTTTACTCGGGAGCCACTACATGTTGATCCTGACACGTAACACCAGTGACTGGTAATAAACATACGCTGAAAATTTGCAGCTAGAAATGACTGAAATACTGAAAAGAGTTTCATAAAACACTTCGTATGGAATCTCAAGTTTACCCGCGCTTGGAAAAGCCGCCGCCTGGTGGCAAAACTTTGTTTCTAATTTAAGCGTTCGCTTTTTGGCTCCGATTTCAGTTACAGTAACACCAATGACCCGAAAACCAGTGACAGACCTTTGCCCATGCCATTTTCACAAGATAATCTACCCTTGTAAACAATATATTCATATATTGAAAGAACAGATGCAGCTGGTTGCCAAAAAGTTCGAATAATGTAGAACAAAAGAATTTCTGGCAACTTTATCGTGGTATCAAGTAGGTCACTACACCCAATGACAGGTCTATCTTACCCTAAATTGAGGGTTCTGGTGAAAATTTACCCGAAAAAATCAATCGGGACAGTGTTTGCAATAAGTTATTCGTACTCTACTCTACAATCTGAATTTGTTCAGCCATAAGACTGGTTAGAAGAAAATTTGGGTCGAGTGACACGAATTGCGCCTTTCCTTGAGAATGATCCAACTCCAGCTCTATCCCTCTCTTTTTCTGACAGCGTCACTGTGTAACTCCAGCTATAGACCTCTCTTTTAGACAGCTTAACTGCGTAACTTCGGTGATGCACCAGTTATTTTTGCCCAGCGTAAATGCGTAACTTCGACAGACCCTCTTAACTCCAGTGATGGATCATTTCTTTTTGCTCAG
Source organism: Hanleya hanleyi (assembly GCA_036873755.1). Classification (NCBI taxonomy): domain Eukaryota; kingdom Metazoa; phylum Mollusca; class Polyplacophora; order Lepidopleurida; family Hanleyidae; genus Hanleya; species Hanleya hanleyi. The sequence goes on from JAVTVY010031234.1 coordinate 86,317, forward strand.
CGTAACTTGGTCTGTCCCTTTCTCTTCCTCTCAGCGTAACAGCGTAACTTCATTTATATCCCTCTCGTTTACCATATTTACCGACAGCGTAACTTTGACAGACCCTCTTAACTCCAGTGATGAATCATTTCTTTTTGCTCAGCGAAACTGCTGAACTTGGTCAGTCCCTTTCTCTTTCTTTCAGGCTCAGTCATATCCCTATCTTTTATCATGTTCACTGGCAGCGTAAATGCGTAACTTCGACAGACCCTCTTAACTCCAGTGATGGATCATTTCTTTTTGCTCGGCGTAACTTGGTCAGTCCATTTCTCTTTCTCCCAGCGTAACAGCGTAACTTTAGTTATATCCCTCTCTTTTACCATATTTACTGACAGCGTAACTGCGTAACTTCGACAGACCCTCTTAACTCCAGTGATGGATCATTTCTTTTTGCTCAGCACAAATACGTAACTTGGTCAGTCCCTTTCTCTTTCTCTCAGCGTAACTGCGTAACTCCAGCTATATACCTCTCTGACAATTTCGTAACTTCAGGCCATCATGGACCATTCCTGTTAGCTCAGCATAATTGCCTAACTTTGTTAGACCCTTTCTCCTTTTCTCATTGTAACTGCGTAACTCCGGTTATAGAGCGCTCATTTCCTGACGATTATATAACTGCATAACTTAATCAGACCATTTCCGTTTTCCTCTGCGTAACAGCGAAAGTATCTATCGCTGGAATTACTGGAGTTACACAATTATGCAGGGTAAATGTAAAACAGAAAGTGTAAATTGCTGGAGTTATGCAGTTATGCTGGAAAAAGAATCATACTTGGTGCATCGGATGGTGTTACGCAGTTATGCTGAGAAAAAGCGAAAGGGTCTTACGAAGGTATGCTGAGAAAAAAAGAAAGGGTCTAATAAAAAGAAGTGGTGTTTACTGAAGGAAATATTGTTACAGTTGTAGATAGCATTTCTAGGTTAAATAGATGCTGCTGATTACATGCACATGTACTGTCAATCATTGGAACAACTGATGAATTTCCAAAAATAGAGAAGAAAAGAAACTCTGAGTAGGGATGACAATTTCATTCTGTATATTTCGCTATTACTTATAGCATATTCAGCAGTGAACAAATTACTCTATTACTTCTCTATTACCGTCAATCAATTATACATAGCTCAATAACTATATAGCATTTCTTGGTTTAACATACACATTACTCTATACTTTAGCATTATTCACTGGCAATAGTATTTCTAGGTTTAACAGATACATGAAGTGTTTCACGGATTAAATGTTCATTCAGTCTCTCTGCATAACCCACCGACTCATAGCAATTCTCGGTTTAACAGATACAGTAGGTACAAATTCTTACCATACCATTTCCTAAGTTATGCATCGAGTTACTCAATTATGCTCAACAAAGTGGAATGATCCATAGTCAAAAGTTATGCTGGTAAAAAAAGGTGTGGTCTATAGCTGAAGTTAAGCTGAGCAATAAAGAAAGGGTCTGACGAAGTTACACAGTTACACTCTCAGGAAAAGAGGTTTATAGCCAGAGTTACGCTAAGCAAATGAGAAAGGCCAGGTCTGACGAAGTTACGCTCTCAGCAAACAGGTTTATAACCGGAGTTACGATAAGCAAACGAGAAAACGGTCTGACGAAGTTACGCTGAGCAAAAATAAATGGCCCAGCGACGAAGTTACGCAGTTACGCTGTCTGAAAGAGAAGTCTATAGCTGGAGTTACGCTCTCAGAAAAAGGACTATAGCCAGAGTTACGCAGTTACGCTGAGCAAAAGAGAAAGGCCTGACGAAGTTACGCAGTTACGCTCTCAGGAAAAGAGGTGTATAGCCAGGGTTACGCAGCTACGCTAAGCAAAAGAGAAAGGGTCTGTCGAAGTTACACAGTTATGCTGAGCAAAAGTTACGCAGCTACGTTGAGGAAATAAATAATCCATCGCCGAATTTACACAGTTGCGCTGTCAGAAACCGATGTCTATGGTGCACCTAAAGTTACGCAGTTACGATTTCAGGAAAAGAGAGGTCTGGATTCGAAATTACGCAGTTACGCTGAGCAAAACAGAAAGGGTCTGACAAAGTTACGCAGTTACGCTGAGCAAAAAAGAAATGGTCCTTCAACGAGGTTATGCAGTTTCGCTGTCGTAAAGAGAGATCTATATCTGGAGTTACGCAGTTACGCTCTCAGAAAATGAGGATTTGATTTACCCCTGCACTTACGCACTTACACTGTCAGAAAGAGATGTCTTCGGTACACCTGAAGTTACGCAGTTATGCTCCCAGGAAAAGAGAAGTCTAGAGCTGAAGTTACGCATTACGCTGAGCAGACGAGAAAGTGTTTGACAAAGTTACGCTGAGCAAAAAGAAGTGGTCCATCGACAAAGTTACGCAGTTACGCTGTCATAAACAGAGAGGTCTATACCTGGAGTTACGCAGTTACGCTGTCAGAAAAAGAGCAATAATTTCTCTCTGGACTTACTCACTTACGCTGACAAAAAGGGAAAGCCTCTAATCATGTTATGCTATTTATGATAAGCAAAACAGAAAGGGTCTAATAAAGTTACACAAACCAAAAATATATGGTCCATCGATGAAGTTACGTAGCTTTGCTGTCCGCATGGCAAAACGGTTCACAGCTGAACATACCCAGTTACGCTGTCAGAAAAAGAGAAGGTTATAGCTAGAATTACGCAGTTACGCTGAGCAAAAGAGAAAGGCCTTGACGAAGTTACGCATAGATCTAGATAGATCCATTTCCAAATTTACGCAGTTAAGCTGTCACAAAGAGATGTCTACGGTTCACCTAATGTTACGCAGTTAGGCTCTCAGTAAAGAGAGGTCTAGAGCCAATTAGTTACGCAGTTACGCTGAGCAAAAGAGAAAGGGTCTGATAAAGTTACGCAGTTACGCTGTCAGTAAAATGAATTGGTCCATCACTGGAGTTACGCAGTTACGCTGAGAAAAAGAGAAAGGGTTTGACGAAGTTACGTAGCTACGGAGTCCATCGATGAAGTTACGCAGTTACGCTGTCCGCATGCAAAGAGGTTCACAGCTGAACTTACGCAGTTATGCTGTCAGAAAAAGATGTCTACGGTCCACCTAAAGTTACGCAGTTATGCTCTCAGTAAAATAGAGGTCTAGAGCCAAGTTACGCAGTTAGGCTGAGCAAAAGAAAAAGGGTCTGACGAATTTGCGCAGTTACGCTGTCACTAAAATGAATTGGTCCAGCACTGGAGTTACGCAGTTACACTGAGAAAAAGAGAAAAGGTTTGACGAAGTTACGCTGAGCAAAAAGTAGTCTATACCTGGAGTTACGCAGTTACGCTGTCAGAAAGGGAGCAATAATTTCTCTCTGGACTTACGCACTTACGCTGACAAAAAGGGAAAGCCTCTAATCATGTTATGCTATTTATGATGAGCAAAACAGAAAGGGTCTAATAAAGTTACGCAGAGCAAAAATAAAGCGTCCATCGACGAAGTTACGCAGTTATGCTGTCCGTATGCAAAAGAGGTTCACAGCTGAACTTACGCACTTTACGCTGTTAAAAAAAGAGAGGGTTATAGCTGGAATTACGCAAATCAGCATGTAATACAAATAATAGAAATTAATAAAAATCATAGCTGATAACAAATAGTATAGTTATTAATTGATGTACTCAATTCGGATATTGTCAACTGAAGAGATGGCAGTTAACAGCAAAATGCTCTACGTCTCCGACGAGATAAATAGTTGGATCGACTGCCACTTCTTTTCAAATTTTGAAAAGGTTCCATTAGCTATGGCAATTCTTTGTTCAATTTTCATACTGTATATATCTTATCAGACTAATTATGCCCTCTAGAACGGGTCGTCTTCCTATTAATTTACAATTATATATATAGTTTTGGCAATCAGAAGAATATGTTTAACAGATTTAAACTTCAAAGTTGCCCCGAAAACATTGGCTATTTCATTAAGAATAATATAGTTATATCCTTCAATGTTGTTCAAATCGAGGTAGTTCTAGGCCTACACTATGATAGTAACACAGCATGTCAGTAGTCATTAGGGTTCCAAGTCAGCATGGCTGGAAAGCTTTCAGTACTGGTATTCAGTCTTCGCTCGATCGCTGTATCGATAACGCTGCACCGATGAAGTCCGAGACTTCACATAATGATTGGAACATATGAGGTTAATGCATATTTCCTAATGAATCCGATTGGTCGAAAGCCTCGGAAGCCATCTTGGATTCTTGCGAAACCCTTCTATTATCTTCTTTACCGAAACCTCAGGACCGAACCACGTGAAACTTGGTAGACATGATCGACGGGTGGAGATCTCTCAAAAATCCACTTGAAGAGTTTCTCGATACTGAAACGGATTTTCAAATAACGGATTTTGATGGCGAAAACGGATATATGTACGTTATTCGGCATGGCAATGAAGAAGGAATGGGACCCAATGTCTGAAATTGCACCCATTTACCCACGGGCCAAATAATGGTGCGCTGGGTGGTAATAAAAAAATTGCCCAAATTCAAGAAGAATTCACACACAAGTACTGCATGATGTGTAGATTAACGGCAATGATCACCTTTGCTTCTGATCGATCGATTCGTCGAACAGAATTGGATGACCTAGTTCTGCAACAAAAAATCTTATATTCTCCAGGATACCGTTTGGTGATGTCAAAGCTATAAATATTTCGTGGTCCATATTTGGAGAAGTACCAATGTAAACTCTTCAAAATTTGAATTTCATTGGCTATTCGAATGATAAGTACATTTCTCTTTTGTAAAGCAAATTATACAATCAATGATTGCCATATCTGGAGATCAAAGAAATACCTCACTGCCTGATCTTGTTCGCTATATTCAGGAAATTGTCCCTGAATTTCAGGCTGTAGAGTTGTGGATGTATGCCTGAATTTCAGGAGACATCCCTGAATCAGTTTGAGAGTGATATATTGACTGGCTATCTATGACATAACCTGTCTTTCTGGTTTGATGAATTTACCCAATGATGGAGCGTTAGTGTAGTATTTAACTTGAAACGTGAAGATGAGTTGAGCAGAACTCTACTGAAAATGACTTTGACCTACGTTTCAATTCAAATTTTATGGCAAAATTATATATCTCTTGAAGGAAGATATCCAATCTTAGTACAAATTCATACCGCATATGTCGTTATGACCCTCGAAGATGAGCGATCTTGACCTTTTTTAAAGGTCAAATTATATGGTATACAAGAAAATACAATGCTGTTTGGAGATCAAAGAAATACCTCGCTGCCCTATGTTGTTCGCACCTATGCTTATACATCTCTTGGCTGGTTATAGCTAACCGTTCTAAACACGGCAAACAAATCCGCTCATTGACTAGAATATTATAATTATTAAATATGACTGACCAGCAATTAGCACAATATATCTTGATTGATAACGCCCATCTGTTCTAATTCACGCCAGAATTAGATCTCCCGATTGACCACCTAGTAGTCACAATGACAGCTGACTGGTCTTTACTTAGTTTTCCTGTATCAAAGTATATGGTACAAGTTTTGGTAGTTACTTCATGTTGGAAGCTAGAGTTGGAAGTTGGAGTCTTTTTGCAGCTGCAATGGTTGAAGTCTAGACATATTGTTGTCCCCAGACTTGGCTATTGTACGCATTGTCTCATGATACTTACACGGAGTATGAACCCAACTCTCTGTCTGTCCATCATTGACGTTATCAAGGTATATAGCCGTCCAAATCCATACAGTTCAGTTGATTCACCAACAAAATATGGTATGTAATGGTTGAGGTCAATTGGCGCGAACAAAACCCTAGACAGCGTAACACCACACATGCATCAAAGCTATAGGTTCATTGTTGTTAGCTAGCCTTTGCAAATTTACATCACGCCAGCTTCTGGTTAGTAGCAAACGTCTAATTAAACATGAGTGAGCTTGACTCATGTATAAGGTTAAATAGATGATACTTGGCCTTCAATGTCTCTTGGTCTCTTTAAGGAGCATATTTATAGTACGGTACTTCTATGTGTTCACCACACATGTTTCTGGCGATGGATCAGAATCCTGTTGAGGATTTTGAGCGACCTTGACCTACATACATGTAGTTTTCCAACAACGCCAGGTTAATGGTACAATACTGTTATATGTAAATGCGCTTTGACCAACCTGTTCTATTTCACAACACACATGCATCTGAATCAAACAGCCGAGTGGTTTGATTGATTGATTGAAATTTTAGCTTAAGGGCCGCTTCCCGTACGGATTTCGTGGCCCAGCAACTCAATGTTTTATTTAAATTTCACGGTACATTTCATAGTTCATTTACGATCTTTTGCAGCGCTAAATGTTAAAATAAATAGTTAATAATAAATAACAATGAGAGAGCAGAGGGAGATATAAATAGAAGTAAAGAAGAATCGCTATGTACAAGTTGTAAGTCTGTTATTGGTTAGGTTATATTGATAAATATTATGTGTTCATTATAATCGCGTGGATGATTCCTTTGTCTTAGTACCCCTTCGTACGCACAAAGCCGCCCAGAAAAAAAACTGGGAGAACCATGGGCGTCTTCATGATTTTTCGAGACGACTTTCCTAAGGACGCCCTTGGGAACAGGGTGGATTCTTCCAGAAATCTGTGCCTGTAACAATGCTTGGAGTGTGTATCGAGGTACAGGATGGCAGGTCTACGTCCTATATTGCGTGAAAGTCAAAGGGTCATATTCTGTGTTGAAGCGTCAGTTCAGTAACATCTCTGGGGTATACCATGTCTGGTGTTGAGTATTTTGATTCTGGACGTTCTCGTTGTGCGGCGTTGTCACTCAAGGCGCTGTTGATATTCTTGTAATCGTCATCCGTCTGCTGTTTCAGGTGGTTTGGGGATAAATGAGCTATTTTATAACGATTGATTGCGTCATTTGATTTTTGTAAAAGAAATCCAACGTTATCATTGGCTTGTGGGCAGAAATGGAAGAGCATTCACTGTAAACGTCATCCAACCAATCACTGTAAATATCCTTATTCTCAGTTATTTCTCCTTTCTCAGTTTTTAGCTGATTATGCCTGTTCATGGGAATACCATGTGTGGTAAAATAAACCACTATCGTATTATCGCTTGTTCCTATCATCCGTTCAACCAAATATTCTATATTAGAGTCACTTGGTTACAAGGAAGAAAATTAAGCAGAATAATATTTGGTATAATAACACCAAACATAATGAGAGAGGGAAACAATCTAAATTTAGCGAAATAAACATTTAAATGTGTAGGCAAAATCATGCTCATAATTTCCTATTTTCGACAAAATTATGGTAGGCATACCGGGTATGATACACGTGCATTATGGACTTGTTCCGCGTTTGTTTCTGTTGTAAATCAGAGGATCATTCGTCTCTAATAGTATTTCATTATCATATTTATCTGTTTTCATGAGTTATGAAGTCTGGTCCATTTCTCACCACGGATAACCGTGTGATCCACCAGCCTGATATAACAGTTATGTACAAAACCACAAATACATTGTTATACACAGGGAATATGTATAGGTATGGACCCTCATTAAATACCATCGACCTGTTTTATTTCTGGCGTATTAAGTCCATGTCATGTGACTTTCAGTATAGTCTATCATTGGGTACATAGTGACCTTAATTTCTATACGCTTGTCCTGGATAGCCTGGCAGGTTAGTTCACTCGTCAATTTGTGTAGTTCTGCCCAATTTGGCTCTGTTTTCCGGGTTATATCGGTGTACTGGCATCGGCATTCGATTGATCCTTCCTGATCAATTTTACGTCAAGTTTACGGTTGTTTAGTGGCAACATCCTCTTTACTGTATTTTTCTCAGTGTGTGCGGATATCCGTGACCTGACTGAGAACGTTTTCCCAACTTAACCTACACTGACAGCAGAGTCTGATTGGAGCTAGTGTGCAGCTTTAATTCAACACGAAGTAGGCCAGTAGTCCCCAAGTATGGGAGTACCGGTACTGGTCTAACGCAAAATACACCTGTGCTTTTCACTCTGGAATTTTACTGGGTGTGTATTTCTGTCGGAATTGACAGTTTGTTCACTGTTTTTGTGATAGATAATTCTTTTCCAAGGATTGGATATTTACGAAATTCCAAAGCCTCAAAATGATGGAAGTTGAGCAAGGCCTGGGTGAACAAGATCGCATACCGGTATCACAGGTAAGCACGGTATGGATCTAGTGTTAAGTATACACATACCAATCACAGGGGTAGATAGACTATTTGCTTAAATTACCTACAAGTTGTGACAAGATAGACACAGGAGATATATATGTTCAGATGTAATGCTATATTTCTTACATATGTAACCAATCTGATGGAACTTTAAGCTATTGTTATTGACATTATATGGATTATAGTTAACACGTGGTTATGGATCGACTGTATAATACTGGTAGAGGTATATGGATATTGATATGAAAGTTGAAGGCAAATGTTTTGCCAGCGATTATAGTCAAATCAGTTATAACATCTTCGCGTTATTTATCAATGTTCATGGGTGTTATAATTTAATTTTCAGAACTTCATTTATTTATATTTCAAAAGTGTTATTCAACTTTCATTACAGTTGATGTTCAATTTAAGAATTGTTACTATTTAAGTTTGATAACAGGTACTATATATCGAACTTCAGAAAGGCTATTTACTGGACTTCCAGAACAATTTTATTGGATGACATACCGAGTTGTTATTCTTCAATCGAACATGCAGTGTCATGATTTGAAATCTAGAATTGTTGCTGTTGCAGAAAAGTTATCACGCAAATTTCAGAGATGTTATATGTATTAATTTCAAAATTATGATCGTCCAGTTTCACGGCACAAAATGGGAGTATTAAAGGAATAGTAAACCTTTGGAAAAAGTATATATGTCGCAAATGAAAGAATGGTTCCATCAATGTCCAAATTATTTTCAGTTATTTTTACGATTTATTTCAACCGAATAAAACGCATGTAAAAGCATGTGTTTTATGGTGGTCTGTTACGAACATTCCATTTTCCAATTCTTTCGATTATTTTAGATAACTATAAAACCATTTTCGTTATGCTGCTTCAATAGAGAAGTAGACATCGATACCGTTACGTAGATATTTTTAAGGTTCAACATAGACCATCACTGCTTATTTAGTGGTTAAACAGCAATACACATAATTGAGCCTAGATTATTCAACTTGGCCAAAAAATATTTCTTTACCGTTTTACCAACATTTGCTGTGCGTAACTTCTATGGTTTGCAAATAGATCTTCTATAATTTGCTCACGAATGTAGCAATATTGTCAAATAAATACTTGAGAACGCCCCGTTACGTCATCGGTGAATTAACAACGCTGGTTCATCTCAGGCATGCAGATTTGTTTCAAAAACGATATCTAGCCCGTATAACACTGTACACGAAGCATATTTGATAGGGGAAAAAGTTATAACATTGAGAAATCTAGAAAAGAATAATGAGGAATGACACTCATCGGACACCGTCCAAAGTTTAACGGGGTTTTTTTCTAATTTGAAAAAAAAATCAATCAGAAATGAATAAAAAATACTCAGATCTCTTCACCGCTGAAATGGTACTCGCCTAAATCAGCTCCCATAAGTTCTATATATATATATATCATTCACCTTTCAGAAGTGACTCTCACAACTGTTTTCATTTCAGAAGTATTAATATCAGAATTTCTGAAATGTTTATGTTACTTAACGGTCAAAGGTAAAAATACTTTAAGAATGCAGTTAATGTCAGAAGTTTTAACATTTAACTTTCAGAACTCTTGCCTTTGAACGTTATAATATATAATCGACTTTTGCTAAAGGGAAAGCCAAACGCAGAAAGACAGATATATGATTGCCGAATTTATTTGGAGTATTTTGACGTTGATGTCATCAAAATATTCCAACTGTAGTCGAGGAATTGAACTTCAAAGGACCATGTATGTTTAGATGGGTAACTGGCCCCAAAGCACTCCGTCTCATCATGCTCGAATAACAGGGCCGTGAAATAGCGCATTCGTGCAAAATCGCCAATTTTGAGGCGAAAACACCTCATATTTCCTTCTATATACATATGAAAATAAACGATAACCAGAACCAGCTTGATACAGCATACTCGCTGTTTTAATACGTAGTCTTAGACCAAATCTGGTTCTGGTTATCGTTTATCTTCATATGTTTACAGAGAACAATAAGAATGGTTTTTGCCTCAGAATCACTATTTTGCACGAATGCTCTACTCCACGGCCCTGATACTCGAGATTGATGAGACTAGGTGTCTTCAAAAAATTTCTAAGTATACAATATAATATTGTACTTCATAATTGAACAATTGTTGTAGTGGAAGTATTGCACCTGAACTGGGGCCATTTTACCCATCTAAAGATACAAGGTCCTTTGGTACAAATTTGGTATATGCAAATGTGCTTTGGTGATGTCAGTGATCTCGAGATCATTAGACAGAGCAATATTAACATATCTTGTAATACTTTAGGACAGTACTTATTTACGCAGTTTGGGTGTCTTATATTTAGTAGGTCTATATTTATTACTTTGAATACTACATGCTCAGATTCCCATCAGTGGATTAGTTACTATAATGTCGATGGATGGTTTATGCATATTATTCGTTAGTACAGCTACGGGGTTAGGGGAAAATAATTAAAACTAAAACAAAGTTAAAAATGAGGGTACTTAATGCTCACGGGGGGGGGGACATAAAATACGGGGAAAGCTGTCGGTTGTTCTCGAAATGAGCGTAGGGTAGTATTAGAGGAGACTCCCAAAAATTTTAGAGTGAAACGTTTCATTAAGGGTTACTGGAGGCCGGGAGTAAGAATTTTGTCCCGCCTATAAGGCAACAGTTTTGGTAGAACGGTCGTGAAAGTTTGTCAGGGTACTAGTTTTGAGGTTACTATTGGGTGACTCAAATGAAACATAAATCAGAAAGGGCATCAAACGCTCATTGGGGACCGGGAACTTTTTTAGTTGGAAGGCTGATAAACTTTGCCAGTATCAGGGAGACTTTGAAACCGACGAATAAAGTACAAGGTCATTACGCCCATTACTGGGGCGGGGAACATGAATGTTTGTGATGTTGTTTATTTATTTTTCTTTGCGAATTATTTGGCACAAAAAGTGCTCAGTATGTTATAGAATGGTTATTATAGGTGAAATGAAATATTTTCCTGCCTTTTGAAAGAGTGATGGAGAATAATAAAAAAAAACAAAAAAAAACCCGCCGACAAGGTTGCGAAAGTATAAAAGTTGCAAATTTCTGATGACCCCCTCATGGGCGCCATTTCGAATTGTCCCATATCCTTTGTACATAGGATTATGAAACTGAGCGCCGACGCCGATATGATGCGCTATCCCGATCCATTTCTTCGCCTAGTTATCATGTATATGGCGACAACTTTGCTGGTAGCTAAATACACATGATATTGATCTTGTATGAGGTTTGGTGCATGAGACAAGGTCCAACTGGCTATATGCATAGGTTCATCACAGGTATCCAAAATTTATATTTTGACGACCTTTTCAAACTATCACTGCAATATATCACAAAATTACGATCAAACCATTTAAATCCTGCATATAACTATGTTTTAACCCTCAATACATAGATTTGTATTCAAAGAAATTCATATAAAAAAAAACAAAAAAACCCCGCCGACAAGGTTGCGAAAGTATAAAAGTTGCAAATTTCTGATGGGCGCCATTTCGAATTGTCCCATATCCTTTGTACATAGGATTATGAAACTGAGCGCCGACGCCGATATGATGCGCTATCCCGATCCATTTCTTCGCCGAGTTATCATGTATATGGCGACAACTTTGCTGGTAGCTAAATACACATGATATTGATCTTGTATGAGGTTTGGTGCATGAGACACGGTCCAACTGGCTATATGCATAGGTTCATCACAGGTATCCCAAATTTATATTTTGACGACCTTTTCAAACTATCACTGCAATATATCACAAAATTACGATCAAACCATTTAAATCCTGCATATAACTATGTTATAACCCTCAATACATAGATTTGTATTCAAAGAAACTCTCCATTATTCCATCTCCTGGACTTCGTATGAAATCACACATTAAGATTGGTCAAATCTCACCTAAGAAGATCTTGCCAACCAGAAGTAGATATGACACTGACGAAATTTTAGAAGGCATGCAGACACGAGCCAGCTTGTTTGTACACAAGAATTTTGTCAATATGGATAGCATGAAGCTGTTTATACAGAAGGTTCTAAAAATGGCGACAGAGTAGCGCGTGCTACTATTTTTAGTTCCAAAATGACGGCCAGGTAAAAGCTCGATATTCACTGCTGAAGCCAAAGCTCTATTGTCAGCTGTTTCGGGTATTGGGTCCGCTAAAATGAGAAGAATGTCATATTCTCAGATGCACTGTTCTGCCTTCAAGCGAGTAAAAGTACTCATCCCACCATCTTGAATATTCTGCATTTATATGACTGTAGATTTGATCAGCAGATTGTTATTGTGTTTTGCTGGTTACCTATAGTCATGTTTACACCAGAGGCTGATGAAGTGGCTAAGGTAGCCCAGGACAATGAGGTTGAACCTGTTGGAATCTCGTGTAGCGATCTCATACCCTGTAGCTGTGCTTATGTGAAAAAGTTGTTTCAATCTTTATGAGATGCTGAGCACAAAAACAAACTTCGTGAGTTCAAAACAACTAGAGGTTATACTCATCTGAGCAGTCAGAAAGGTTTCGATGAAGCCATGATCAGGCGGTGTAGAATCAGTCACACACGATGAACTCACGAGCATTTACTAAAAAAAGAGCCAGTCCAAAGGTGTATTCTATGCCACGAAAATCTCAAAGTGAAACATATTATGATCGACTGTATGGGCTTTAACAGTGTAAGAGATTCTTTTTATCGAGCATCTAGTTTTCAAAATATTTTTATTCAGTTAAAAGAAGATTCAGCTTTAGGTTATTTGAGAGAAATCGGTTTGTTGTATAAATTTTAATGTATGTGCATGCTTTTAATGTACTGAGGACTTTGAGAGTGTTGAGTTGTTTGCATACTTAGACAAGACTTTTGTTCGATCATCGCTATATAGCTGAAATATTGCTGAACGCGACGTCAAACTATAATTCTGTCGCTCCCTCTCTTAATGATTTGATCTTTGATGACGTCTTGGATGAATGGATGAATGGATATATACTTGGGCACTCCATCGCACCGCGATGGGCAATGGTTGTGGGAACATGCGTAATAACCACGTTTTTATTAAATAATGTCTATCATTTTCATATACTTACCAACTCAACTCTATACCCAATCTCAGTAAACTTAGATATAATATCACGGTATCCCCAGATTTAACATCTTCGTTTACCTAGATTACTCTTTTCCCTTCTTTTCTCAGAAGAGCAGAAATATCAGCTGACATGTTATTTTCCTTCTATCGAGCTTTCACTACTTCAAGTTGATGCAGTTGCAAAATCATTTTGCAGTCATGAACATTTTAGTAAGCAGCCTTTATGAACATGATGTATCTGTAGATGTTTCATCTTCCATACACGGCGTATTTAATGTTTCATCTCTCATTCAAGCTTACTTAATGTTTCATCTTCCATACACGGTTTCTTAATGTTTCATCTTCCAGTCAAGCTTACTTAAAGTTTCATCTTCCATACACGGTTACCTAATGTTTCATCATCCATTCAAGCTTACTTATTGTTTCATCTTCCATACACGGTTACCTAATATTTCATCTTCGATTCAAGCTTACTTAATGTTTCATCTTTCATACACGGTTACTTACTGTTTCCTTTTCCATTCAAGCTTACATAATAATGTTTTATCTCTCAATTTCCATTCAGGCTTGCTTAATTTTTCGTTATTTATACACGTTTACTTAGTATTTCATCTTCCATTCAAGCTTACATAATGTTTCATCTTCAATACAACGTTACTTAATGTTTCATCTTCCATTCGAGCTTACATAATCTTTCATCTTCCATACACCATTACTTATTGTTTCATCTTCCATTCAAGATTACTTCATGTTTCGTCTTTAATACACGGTTACTTACTGTTTCATCTTCCATTCAAGCTTACTTAATGTTTCATCGTTCATCTTCCATTCAAGCTTGCTTAATGTTTCGTATTCCATACACGTTTACTTAGTGTTTCATCCTCCATTCAAGCTTACATAATGTTTCATCTTTCATACAGTGTTAGTTAATGTTTCATCTTCCATTCAAGCTTACTTTATGTTTCATCTTCCATAAAGCTTACTTTCCTTCGTTCCAATCTGGTAGACAAAGATTAACCCCAACCAGATATATACACTCTTAAAACTAAAGTGTTGAAACTTACTCGTAAAGTGTTGAAATAACCCTTTAAGTGTGTCCACAGGGACTGCTCTTTAAGTGTTGTCCCTGTGGACACACTTAAAGGGTTATTTCAGTGTAGACTTGACTTACGAGTAAGTTTCAACACTTCAGTTTTAAGAGTGTAGGGATATTAAATCTGCTCGGAGATTGCAAATGTTTATTTGAAGCCCGGAATATAACATTAATTTAATCTAAAGCGAAGGTAGAAGTCATGACGTACTGACAGCAACATGTGAGTTATCGAATCATTATGGAACTATCTGTACTAAAATTATACGGTCGTGATTTCAAATTTCATCGACGATTCAGTTCAGTTGAGATATTATGCATTGGCTGTAAGGCCTCTAATGACACGTGACAACATAGAAATGAACTAGTTCGTGAGATTACGCAATTTGAGGTCAGTGTTTCTCTGACATTATATGTGGAACGTTCGGTAAGATTTTCTATCGTGTATTCAGCGTGCGTGGAATTACCTGGGTTTCCGTGGTATGCTTATTTAGTATACATTAATCAGTTAATCGATGATGAACGAACATCGCCACTGTGAATATTTGATTGCATATCAATATTGCTGTTGATTATATTTTGCTGGAGCGACAGCTCAACTTTTTACAGCTATAGGTTCCTTCTCCTCTCAATTATTTCTCCATTTGTTCGTTCCATAAATCCTTCTAATACAAACATATGTCACATTGTCTTTTGGCAATCAAACCCCACATCATTGGGACCGAATTCATACTGAACCGTTCTACGTCCCTTTCTTATCGAAAGTTTAGAAATGGATTTCATTAATTTGGATTTTTGACGGGAATAATATTCAGTGACAACTTCAAGTATGTTAGGTCTGCTCAACGATATATATTCATAAGATAATTCATGGGATTATCCTTAAAAAATCTCTGTCACTGTGCATGTTATTTTTGGAGATATTCCATATTCTAACAACCGCTCTAAGTCTTCTCCAGCAAAACCTCGTGACTATAAGTTCCATGTTCTAAATACAAAACAAAATGCACTCTTGTAATGGATGGTAGACTTCTGCAAAACATATGGTTATTGTTCATAAATGTAAGTCAGTGACTTAGAGCAATGCTTTCGAGAACTCACACATATACAAGAATATTAAAGAATATACATGTATTATGAGTATTAGTATTATCGTATTCTACGCCATATTATATCCAAATACAACATCCCAGGCCGGGTCATACCAAAGACTTGAAAAATGGAACTTATTGCTTCCTCGCTTACGCTCAGCATTAAGAGGATAGAATAAGGACTCACTGGTTCGCTTGGTGTCAGTATAATGTGACTGAGTGGGGTGTCATGTCTGCCTACGGCATGATATTTCGGTGGGACAGCACTATAAAATGGCAGCATTAGATCTGCTCTGTTACAAGTAGGTATTCATTCACTTGAGAAAATGGGCCGCGATGAATGAAAATACAGAAATGGCAAACTAAATGGCCCTTCGTCGGTCATATATTAATTACAGACGTTAAAATTATCCCTATGGAGCCTAAAAATCGCCTGAAATCGAGGGTCAAGAAGATGGGCATTTCCGTCACAATAGACCCCGTGTATACAGGGAATGATGATCACAACATCGATTATGGTATTTTCAATCATCGCGGCCCATTTTCTCAAGTTAATGAATGTCCAATAGGGCGCAAAGGTACACTGTCAGAAATATTCAGGGAATAATCCTGAATAGATCAGGCTGTACATCCACAACTCAATTTCAGGGATTTTACCTGAAATCCAGGGATAATTTCCTGAATTTCAGGAAAATGATCCCTGAATGAGTGGATTTTCCCTGAAATTCAGGCAAATTTACCACCCTGATTAGTATGTTCCCGACCCTATTCAGGTATGTAAAATCCCCTAAAATTCAGGTAATTTAGCTTTAATTCATGGATGATATACCTGAAATTCAGGAAATTATTCCTGAATTTCAGGTAAAATCCCTGAAATTGAGTTGTGGATGTGCAGCCTGATCTATTCAGGATTATTCCCTGAATATTTCTGAGAGTGTAATAATAAGTGCGCGATGGAGATGTTCGAGTTACCAACAGAGAATGTATTTGTCATCGGCATAGCGTTGACGGAAGGGAGACGCTGTGAATCTTAGCTATAAGATCGAAAACACTACTTGGCCGTTAGTGAATGGATCTGTAGCTGTGATATACAGGTCTAGATCCATAACACGTGTGCTGGTTCTCAAAGAAAACTTACAGTGTACATAAACATACTATTATTGTCTGCTTGGGGGCGTGTCACATGGGAAGATAAAGTTTTTCATATTTGAACTGGCTCTTTTTCAATCCATATGCACAGCAGTAACAGTGCGTAACAGTGTTTAACTGAGAAATCTGGCCTCGAGCGAGTCGTGACTGCTCTACGCAAGAGAACACTTTTTTTTATTTCCCCACAAAGATGCTCTGGATCTCGCTATCATGCGAACCTTAAATTAGACAGGAAATACACAGTATGTTCTGATTTCATAATGTAGCCTAAAGTCAATGTAAACAAAGATAATTGGATTCAATTCAAGCTCAAATCGGTTGATATAGTCATTTCATGTAATAACTCGGTGAGGCATTAGAGCATTTGCACAAAGTGGATGATCTTATGTTTTCATGATGATGAGAAACGGATCCGCCGCCGCCGCCGCCGCAACTTTAAACGTGAATATCTCTGAAACCGTTAAAAGTAATTCTATTTTGCTGAACATGAATGTAACATTCCCAGTGTTATAATTCGCATTCCGTCTAAGCCAAATGGCCATTTTTTTAATGTATGAAATTCTCATGACTTGAGTCCAATATCTGCATTCCCCAGGTCACATCTGAGGATTTTGCTTCATCATGTAGTTTCTTGATGTTGTTCATCATTGGGTGGCACTATAGACAGTAAACTTATATAGCACAATCTATTGGCATTTCATCTGTTCATGAAGTGTATTATTGTCAGACAGACAAAGGATTTCAAGGGACTGAAAGTTTTTTTTTAAATTGAAAGGCGACCTCTCATTCGGATTTTGCAGCCCATCAACATAATGCTTGATTTATATCTCATTATACATTCTTTTTTACAAGTACTAATTTTATTAACATTGTGCTTTAAAATGGATTGAAAGGACATTGGTGCTGTTGGCGCTGGCATATACATGTGACATAGGGCATAGTCAGCTAAATATATCTAAATCTACGCTACATCAACCCCTGCTTACACACATAACTAAAATGCAGTCAGAGAAGATATGCTGCTATCAATATGGTCAGTATGGAGAATTGCAAGGATTCAGGTGAGCTTGAAGTCAGGCCATTTTGATCAAATAGACATACTGTAATACTGATATTCTGCTTTACCTTTCAGGTCTATATTGTAGGCCTGTATGTTGACCATTCAGGTGGTAAAACCTGTAATGGTTGACTTGTTGCATAATTTACTTATAAGTGGACTAGTAGACTGCTTGTGTCAACAAAATAAACACTTCATTTCCAGAATCAGTGTTATTTCTCTCTCCATTACTGATATAATAATTTGATCCTGTTCCAAATTACATTTCTTTAGTGTCCAGTGGCTGTGAATTCTGGGCTTCCAGATGTCTGGGGATGCATTCTGGTCAATTTTCAATGAATAAAATCACAAATTATCACTCAGTAAATGCTCAATTTGTTTTGTTTTATGTGGAGGTCCCCAGAATTTATTTGAAAATCGCGATGTGCAATTGCACATACCGTTGCATGTTTACAGCATAGTTACAAATGTTGATAATTATTTTTTTAACTGAAAAAGTAGAAAGATTTTTGAAGTGGAACTTCTACATACCTGCTATATGGCACATCCCACCTGGGATTTTTTTTACATGTATATCTAATTGAAGTAATCCATTGGAACCCCTGATGATTTTTCAATAATAGAGAAGAAAAGCAACTCCGAGTAGGGATGACAATTTCATTCTGTATATTTCGCTATTAGTTTTAGCATCTTCAGCAGTGAACAACGTTACAAACAGCTCCATACGCACAAGGCATGATGTGATCTTAGCCAATACACAATTATGAATAGGTGAGTCA
The DNA here is from genome assembly GCA_036873755.1 of Hanleya hanleyi. Classification (NCBI taxonomy): domain Eukaryota; kingdom Metazoa; phylum Mollusca; class Polyplacophora; order Lepidopleurida; family Hanleyidae; genus Hanleya; species Hanleya hanleyi. The sequence continues at coordinate 104,793 of JAVTVY010031234.1, forward strand.
GTAAATTATGTCAGTCAGTTTGGATGATATTAAAATGCTGTCATTTTCAGAAATTAACCTGACAGCGATCTACAAATGGTGTGATTCAGGTGATACAATACACACTGTAATTGATGAAAACAATTACATAATCTGCTTATTTGGTAAGAACTAAGTAAACTGTACACAAATGAATAAAGTAGTGTGATATAGTGGGTATTTACCTACATTGGATATTTCTACATGTCATCTGCCAGATGTCATGAAGTTTGGATAAGGACTGTCATTTTAAGATAATATAGGTATAATTTATTTGGCAATCCACATCAGAATTGATGAAAACCTACATATGTTGTAACTCGCATGTTTCATAATTGTAGTATATTCCCATGCGAGTTACAACATTTGTAGAGTGTGTATTGTATCACCTGAATCACACCATTTGTAGATCACTGTCAGGTTATCGCTTAAGATTTAATAATTTCTGAAAATGACAGCATTTTAATATCTGTCCAACCTGATATAATTTACTGGCTTACCTATTCATAATTGTGTATTGGCTAAGATCACATTATGCCTTGTATATATACTGTGCGTATGAAGCTTTTTGTAACTATCCTATAACTAATAGCGAAATATACAGAATAAAATTGTGATTCCTACTCGGAGTTGCTTTTCTACTCTATACTTGAAGTAAAATGGTGTGTTCTTGTGCATTTTGACAGAATATTTAGATTTTAAAGATGGTGTGTAATGATGCCCAAAAATGAACTGAATTTTCCATGTCATCTGTTTGTCTGTCTCTGTCTGCCCATCTTTCTTGTCATACCACACATGCAGCTGGTGATGGATCAGAAGCCCAATGAAATTGACTGACCTTCACCTGTTTTATCGAGGTCAAATTTAGCATTAGCAATAATTTTTAAAGGAGTGAAGACAGGCTCTTCAAATTTATAATACTTGTGCAATTGGTGACTGACTAGAAGCCTATCCCAGTTGACTGAATCTATTTTCTTGGGTTATATGCTGTATATTATGATATAACATGAAATATAGCTAGGCATTCTAAATTGATACCACATATGCAACTGATGATGGACCTGGAGTCTATGAAAATGACTGGCATTGACCTATTTTCTCAAGATCAAAAACTGTACGTTAAGTCACATGTTAACAGCCAACATACACTTCAAATCTAACATTGTCATCATTTTGTTGTGGCTGTGGTTTTTCTTCCTGAACAATTTAGCGAATTTTGCATGTGTTCCAACAGCCTCATGCTTCAACAGTAACTTAAACCATGCTCTATCGGCTGAGCTGTTGAAACACCCTCCATTTCCTAGCTCTGACATACTGCATCACTGTCGAAATATGGGTACCCGGTACCAAGACAGAGTGATAGATCACACAGCCAGTGAAGGTTCCCAATTTACACATGTACATTGAATGTCGTTATTGCCCATTTTACAACAACAACAATTCGCTGACTTACAGTGAAAAATTATAGTGAAAGGTATATGTTTTTTGTTGTTTGGCATTTTTATTTGCTGGCATTGTTTCAGATAGAATACAACAGCATAATTCATACAATCACATCTCGTAACCTGTTACACGGAGTGAAATGTTCCAATATTCATCCCAGCTATAGATCAGATCATTCACTAGTCAGCTTATCACTCTCCTTTACAGATTTTAAAAAAGGCAAAGGATTTTGGAAATTTAATAACTCACTTCTAAAAGACAAAGACTATGTAGAGCTTGTTAAAGGTTCAATAATGGACACAGTAGAACAATACACTAGAACTGATAATACAAACCCAGTGGAAACATCGGAGCTAACAATCAACGATCAATTACTATTTGAAATGATACTACTGGGTATACGAGGCAAATCTATATCATACTCTTCGCATAAAAAAAGGGAACAAAAGAAAGAAGAATTGAAGTTGCAGGAGGATCTTGTGAGATTGGAAAGTAAAGTAGATGAATTAACAGAATACGATGAGAAACGCCGTGTCATACATGATATAGAGGAAACCAATAAAAAATTAGAATCAATTTATAAAAGTAGGATCGAGGGAATGATGATAAAGGCGAAAGCCAGATGGTCAGAAAAAGGCGAAAAACCATCAAAATATTTTCTAAACTTAGAACATCGAAATTACCTAAATAAGGCAATAACGAGGATAGAAAACTCAAAAAATGAAATAATTACAGAAACAGACCAAATACTGGAAGAAACTAAAAGTTTTTATAAGAAATTGTATACAAAGAAAGACGTTTGCTCGGTAGACATAGACGGTTTGTTAGGTGACACTGTTCCGAAACTTAATAAAATTCAGACAGAATCTATGGAGGGAGAGCTAAGCAAGGCAGAAATTTTGTCGGCTCTTCAAAATATGAAGAACGATAAAAGTCCTGGACCAGATGGATACACGGCAGAGTTTTTTTAAATTTTTCTGGATCGATTTAGGTAGTTATTTAATTAAGTCATTGAATTTTGCATACGATAATGGTGCTCTGTCTGTAACCCAACAACGAGGAATTATAACATGTCTCCCTAAAGAGGGTAAAGCAAAACACCTGCTTAAAAACTGGCGGCCTATATCATTATTAAATATCACCTACAAAATTGCATCTGCGGCTATTGCACAAAGAATAAAAACTAGTTTGCCACATGTAATTCACGAGGATGAAAAAGGATTTATGGCTGGGGGATTTATTGGTGAAAACACAAGGCTGGTATATGATATAATGCAATATTCAGAGGATCACCAAATACCAGGTTTGTTAATGTTGATAGACTTCGAGAAAGCGTTTGACTCTGTAGATTGGTCGTTTATACAAAATGCATTTCAAGTTTGGCCCTTCTATACAAAAATGGATAAATATATTCTACAAAAACGCTCAGACATGTGTGTTAGTTAACGGCTTTGCTTCTCAGTTCTTCGAGATATCACGCGGCTGTCGCCAAAGGGATCCATTATCACCGTACATTTTTCTCATTTGTGCCGAAATATTAGCAGCAATGCTTAGAGGCAATGCAAATATTAAGAGTATCAAGATTGGAGATGAGGAATTCCTTCTGTCCCAATATGCTGACGATACTACAATTTTTCTAGACGGATCCCTCAAGAGTTTAAATTCATGTCTGGAAACATTGGAACATTTTGCTAATTTTTCAGGTTTAAAAATGAATGTAGACAAAACAAAAATTGTTCGAATAGGTTCACTTAAAACATAATGTTGAAAACAAAATGGCATTTGCATTGGTCACAAGGCGATTTTAAATTATTAGGACTGGTTTTCACCCACAACCTAGCTGAAATGGTGGAGAGAAACTATAAAGACAAACTAAAGGATATTTCTTCTGCCATGAGAATATGGTCAAGACGTGGACTGACTCCAATAGGTAGAGTTGTTATTCTGAAAAGCTTACTTTTGTCAAAACTAAATCACATTTTTGCAGCTCTCCCAGATCCATCTGAACTAATGATAGAAGAATTTCAAAAAAGTTGTTTCGCGTTTGTATGGAACTCAAAACCAAACAAAATTTCCAGGAAAATGGCAACCAAAACTGTAGAAGATGGAGGCTTGGATATTCCGGTAATGAAATTCGTCATCCAGGCACAAAAAATATCGTGGATTAGAAGATTATATCTGAATAATCCTAAATGGGGAAAACTAGTCCTACTGTATATGCCACAAAACCAAAGCATGGTGGCAGTCGGTTCTGCTTTCTTAAGAAAAACCGTCATCCCATATATTGACAATCTTTTCTGGAAGGACGTTCTTGTAGCATGGGCCGATTTTCAAGCAAAACTAGATTACAAAGCGAGCCATATATTTTCCAATGAGATAATATGGTATAATGAGAATGTTACCATAGATAACAAATCGTTTTATTTACCCGATTGGGATAGAAAAGGTGTCCGTTTCGTTAATGATCTTTTGGAAGCCGACGGAACATTCCTACAATTTGATACATTGAGGAAAACCTTTCTATGCAGATCAAACTTTTTGGAGTATATATCTGTATGCCAGGCAACAAAAAAGGCGGCAAATAAAAAAGGAATTTTATCTTTACAGAAACAAACAATAACTCCGCTGATTCCACCCCATGTTTCGTCTTTATTGAGCGTCCGAAAAGGTTGTAAAATTTACTATAGAACCTTACTAGACACAAAGTTTACTAAATCGACTGCTCATTTAAAATGGGAAAAAATTCTTGGAGAATCTTTTACTGAAAGGGAATGGCGAACTTTTAATATCCATGTATCTAAGTACCGAGACGTAAAGCTCAAATGGTTTCAATATAGAATACTGAATAGAATTTTGACAACTAATATCTTTGCCCAAAAGATTGATCCTACTGTTAGTAGTAGGTGTACTTTTTGGAATAAAAACCCCGAGACAACCCTCCACTTATTATGGGAATGTGAACATATAAAACCTATTTGGCAACACATAGAGCAGTGGTTCGCCTCTGTGGGTATTCCCGTTTCATTCACGCCGAAGAAAGTAATTTTTGGACTTTTAGAAGCGCGAAATAAACCACTTAACTATGCTATGTCAGTGATAAAATTTTCAATCTACAGGATGAAAGCAGCTAAGAAATTGCCAACTTTCGAAAGTATTCAAAAAGACCTTAAATCAGCATATGAATTAGACAGATATATCAGATATAAAAATTGTGAAAGGCATATTTTTGATCAATATTGGTCGACACTACATTTATTATTGAAATCCTAGGTATTTTGCAAGAATATGCATACAGATATATATCAATATGGCTGCTTTCATCAATGTTAAATCTAGGAATTGATGACAAATCTGGAAAAAAAACTAGTATATTGTACTATTAATTGATGCTATTGTAAAAATGCGTTCCTCAATTTTGTGATGTTTTCAATGTTTTTGCAGAACAAACCTAAGCTGTGTATGTGTGTTGTCTGTATGCTGTATGCATGCTGTATATGTCCTGTCCATTATATGAAAAGCCAAATAAAATATCAATTATAAAAAAAAATAAAAAATTCATACAATCAGGAACAAAAAGGGGGTTAAAATCTTTATGTTCAAACTTTTGTAGGAAATATAGAAGTGGCAATTTAAAATTTCATTTTTTTTTTTTTTTAATGTCGGTGGGCCCATGAAACGCAAAATAAAGTTGGTGTTGCCTCGCAATGGATTTCGAGCATTGATGAAGAAATCCCTTCTCAGAGGCACTTCTACCAGGGATGATTCCTGATTGCTCATCCTCCAGGGGTATGTGCCCCACCCTCTGTCCCATCCTAAAAGCAATTGCCACCCCTAATAGGGGGTGTGCCCAAATTGGGGAGATCTAAAGCCCTGTGAGTACCAAATTATGTGTTACAAAATTATCTGGGGAAATGCTCTTCGCCCGTGTTTCACACGAGCTTTAATTTAGTTAACTAAATGGGTTTTTTTTCAAAAATACACAGCGAATCGGATCTCAGAGAAATGAGTGCACAAAGTGTTGAAGTTATAAGAGAATTGGCTAGGATAACCAGAATCTGTTCATCAACACACTACCTTCCGATGATCCTTAACGAATTCTGGTATCTCGAACTATATATGAAGAATGAACTTGGTGAACCGGCTTCATTTCGCAAACAGCCTTCGTCGATAACACTTCATATGAAGAGACATTCCTTCATCTTATAATCAAGGAATTATCAAACCGTAGATAAACTCTTTTCAACCATGGTTAAACTTGGTGGTGCCATGGAACGAATGTATTATGTAGACTTTTGACCATTTTCACAAATTATAGCTGACGCTCCGGTAGAGTTGTCGGTTTGTTCAATGTATGTCGAAGGAGGTATGAAAAGACTCGGCTTTCAACGCAACTATACCTATGGATTCCGGTGATCATTCAGACACCAGTAACTTACTTTCGGGGCAGTTGACGGGTTTATTGCTTAGATATATTCAAATCAATAAGAGCAGAATAATTGAAATGTAAAGCCTTATTTTACAGGATGTACTCGCATTTTGCTGAGAAGCAACAGGAACTTGATAATGTGATGTCTAGCACTGTACTATCACTTGTCTTTATTGCACCATGTAAGCGTCCTGCCTGTGTCTTGTGCGCTGTCCTCATTGTTTTATAGGGTGGATGGAGGGTGTCTGGTTCCATGCCAAAGATTTCTTCTTTGAAATAGCAGGGGCACAACTGGACTGGGTGGTGCTTAGTTGGTTCGTCGTGATATAGCTGAAATAATGTTGAAAGCGACGTTACATTCTATTCACTCACTCACCGTATACATATCACGCCTAGTAGCATTTGCTAGATCCTGTGTTAAATGTGACGATTTTGATCAACGTCACAAAACATTGTTGCAGAAAATTATAAAACGGGGCTACACCACCAAGCGCCTCCACTCAAAGTTTCTCAAATTTGGCGATACATATCGCATACTGATAGCAAAATACGAGCGTAGCGTGCAAGATCTATGGCGTTACGTTTCGTAACTTGTGTCTAATTCCGCTCAACCCGGGGCTAGGGGCCGTATGAACCCATGTACTTCAAGATCCTCATGGTACTCATATGAACAGTCACAATCAAAGCGTGACTGAGATACATCATTCTTTAGATGACGACTTTACAACGAATATTATGGATTAAGAATACTGATCAGCGATACGGATTTGATATTTTTGGAACATCATGAGGTCTTGCCGGCATCATTGAAAACTGTTGACCGCTTCTCTCTTGCAGGAAACAAGCCTATGTTTATGTATACTATGATTGTCTTTTTGAATTTGGTGCTAATACTGTTAGCTGGAATATGGAATAGGTCTTTGGATTATGGACGCGGATATTCTCTAATGGACGACTGCCTAATTAGGAGGATGATGTCGAGGATGTACTCGACTAAGATCACTACCTACTCAACGGAACCGAGGAAAACCCAGCCAATGAACTCGTTATAGACAATATTTTCTTCAAATTGATGAAAGTTCAAAGTTATGGAAGTTCGTGTGAATCTCGCTGTGATATTGAACCATACAGAAGCCCTACTAGAAACTACCGACAAATATCCGTTTACCCGGAAGGCGGTGCGATTGTCAACCATACCAGCTGGACAGGTTATATAGAGCAATATGTTTCAATCATTAAATCCTTCTCGATTGCTAACTGGATTTATGACAACAAAAGCAGCGAATAGAGACTATAAATGCAACTCCTTCAACTTCCGCCATTTTAATCTGACCAGTATCTCGATTTGTGTTTATGTAGTAAATACATCAGGGTGCTCCTTTCACGCATATAAAATCTCGATTTACCTCATCCTGTCTCAGCTTGTTCGATGTCATTCGAGAGAAAAGCAGTGAATTGCCACAAATATCCATACATAATTCACATCTCCCAACAAGGGACAACGTTCGATTGGAGGTGTTATCAGGTTCCACAGAAGGATTATATAACGAGCAGGTCACACTGGGTTTTAATCTGCAGGCATTATCTTACTCGCGCATTAGCCACTTTCACATTTACCATTCACATTTCACACCTTGTTCTCTATACCAATGTTCCCTTCTCATTTCACATTGCTCTGTATGCCCTTCTCAATTCTCATTGCTCCCTATATGCTCTCAGTAATACAAATATATAACGACTCTGTTGTATCTGGTAGAGCATCTTCTTTCTTTGAAAATAGTCGTGCAGGACTGTAAGACAGAACCGTGGTTATATTTGACGCATTTGGTAATTATTTTATTTTCATCTACTTTGGCCTAGACATAACACTGCATCTGTCGCATGCTAGCAGATGAAGAATTTAATCAAATTTGATTGAGCGTACTGGTTTCATATTTACCGTGATTTTCAAAACGGGAAAGTTTTTTCTTAACATTCTTTGCAGTCTTACGATAGTTGCTTCCAATGAGAGATCTAGGTCATCGCGGTTTGCTACTTCAACATCTATAACACCCACTAACGACGATCTGCGCTTAGACATTCAATGTAAATCAGCAGGTTTGAAGTACTCGGACGTTGAAGGTGAATCAGCAGGTATGGAGTCCATAGACTTCGGCTTAGCGATAATCGCATGAAACATCCAAATCTCTTACATGGTCTGCATCCAGTAGCTCTCACCGGCAATCCGCTATCACCTGCTTTCGTCAGATTGCCTGCTCTCATCAGAGTCGGAATGAGATGCGACGGGGTCATCTACAGCAACACTTCCAGTAGAATCTTTGAATGCCATATGGCTAACGCATTCGACATGGTTAACAGCATCAGGATTGAACAGGAATATCCCACACGCTTTGAAGTCGTTGGGTATGGTAGCGGTGGTTATATGGGCCATTGCTTTGTCCAGCAGAGAAGCGAACTCTTTTCTGTGCGAGGATTTGCCCAGATTTTCTGCTTGCCACGATTTTGCATACTTCTTCAGCTAAAGTTTCAAAGACCGGAAAATAGAGACATCTGCTGGCTGGGGGATACGCGTGGTATTTGGAAAGAAACATTTCAGAATAACGCCGTTTTGTGAACAAAACTGATAGGTGCGATGGGTTTTCTGTCCATCGACAATGAACAAGACTGAGAGTTTCTATCAGCCATGGAGTAGAGACCACATTGGTTACGTATTCATTCATTTTCTCTGACTTCATCTACCCGGAATCCGCCAGTCCGATTGCCCGGTTTACAGGTAGGCCGACTGCACGAAATAAGTCTTTCGGCGGTCGTAGGGCCTACATAGTGATAGACAATCATTCCTCTGGTGACTTCACAGCTGGCGTTGATTGTTTCCGCCACAGTTTCTTTTTCCTTTCCTTTTTCCAACCTTTCGGTCCCAAAACCTTTCCGCTCTTCGGACACATTTGAAAGTTTGTTTTCATCCGCGTTTAAAATTCGACCGTATTGGGGGAAATCAACATGTACTTTCTGTTCTAGAAAAAGATTCCATGTAACGTTTACACATCGGCTGAGATCCACCCAAATGCAGATAAACAACCTACGCCAGTCTATCACGATATATACCAGTTGGTGATCCGAACTTCCAAATTTTGATACACGTTAGATTCTCCACTTTTTATACGCCTGCCAAAAGGCGGACGTATTATGTGATGGCGGTTTCCGTCCGTCTGTCTGTCTGTCCGTCTGTCCGTCCCCCGTGTCCGGTCTATATCTGGGACAGTTTTCTATCTACAGTTTCAGTTTTTGGTGAGTGGATACCCTACGGGGAGACGATGTGTCGCATACTAAAATGAAGGTCGAGGTCAGAGGTCAAAGGTCACTGGCCTAAAAAACAGAAAATCACTGAAGTGTTTGTGTCCGGTCTGTATCTGTGAATGTTTTCTATCCACAGTTGCAATTTTTTGTGAGTGGATACGCTAGGTGGAGACGATGTGTCGCATACCAAAGTTGAGGTCAAGGTCAGAGGTCAAAGGTCATTGTTGCCTAAAATCAGGAAATCATTGATCATTGACAGTTTTTTATGTACAGTTCTAATTTTTGATGAGTGGATGCCCTGGGGGGGGGGGGAGGACGATGTGTTGCATACCAAATGTAGGTCGGGGTCAAAGGTCAGTGTGACCGAAAAGTCAGGAAATCATCAAAAATTGCTAATTTTTTGTGAGTGTATTCAATAGGGGGAAATGAAGTGTTGCATACCAAAAAATAGGTCAAGGTCAAAGGTCAAGGTCAGTGACCCCAAAATCAGGAAATCATTGAAAATAATTTTGTTGTCTGCCAGAAGATACATTAGAGGGACATATCAAAATGTGGGTCAAAGGTCAAGGTCACTGTGACCCCAAAATCAAGAAATCATTAAAAGTCACATTTTCATATGCCTGTCGAAGATGAGGTCGTGTAATGCGATGTTGCATTCTGTCAATTCATCCATTAACATTTGTTGTCCATGCAATATCTCTAGTTTCAAGGTATGGATTGGTACCAAACTTTGAGTATACCTTACTCGCATGGCAAAGAGGAGCCATACGTGTTCAGATCAATTTGTCAAAGGTCAAGGTCACACTCCCCCAAAACTGAATCAAGTTTAGCTGACTATATGTGTTAGGTTGGAATATTCAGAGTTCTCTCCCTCTCGAGGAGAGTGCCCCGTGGCCTTGTGGCTGTGCACAATCCTCATAAAATTAAATAAAGCATTACATTACATGTATATGGCATTTGTCCTGTGGAGTTGAATCACATGTTTGAAACAGCTAAATTTAGTTAAACTGTTGTGAAATAAAAACCATACATTTACTAATTTAACGGGGAGAGGGGTCCTTTATGAACTTATTCCTGTTTATTAACTCAAGAACAAAGGTTTACTTCATCACTTTCTTCTTCCTTCATGAAAATTTCTCTCGTCCGAAAAGAATCCATTTGCAGGAAAACTACTATTTTCTTGTGTTTGACTATTGTCGATTTCAGTGTGGGATATGTGAGCTCTTGGCTCTTGCTTCAAGGTCAACTAGTTACCTAGAGTTAAGCTCATTTTAGTTTATCATTCTATATAAGATGTGAAATATGTTACATTCTCAGAAGCACAAAATTATAGACCTTTCTCTGAATTGCTAGCTTTCAATTGGAATCAAGGCTATAACAACCTTGAAATTTGGACCAATGTAATTCCAGATATACGGGCGTATCTTGAAGCCCCTTGGGCTCTTGTTAAAGTCTACATTTGTTTTTGCAACGAAGCTCGGTCCAGCCTCTTTATGATATAACTACCCGCTTCCTTGTGAAATGCATTAACCCGGGAGCTAAGATTCTGTATGACATCGCCGCATACTATATACTCACAAAATGAATGCCACTATAGGAATGGAGAGTTTTGGACAGGACAAATTCATTTCATACAATCCATTGGCTTCAATTCGTCTGTTGTCAGTCATTCACATTAAGTAGCGTCATTCAATTGTTACCGTCATACACGACGCAACACAGACGAAGACAGAAGAAAAGACCATTTGCGTACACTTCGTCATCCATGAGATGGCTTGCGAATCGTGTGTCTCCATTATCGCCGAGCGATATCCGGTACTTTACCGGATTCTGTTCGGCCTTCATCTAGCTAAATAATATATAGCCCTCAAGAGTATGAGGGCTATAGGTCGGCCCCAGTCACCTCCAGCGAGGGTTTTAGATAATTTTATTACGAATCACCCACCTCTGAAACTGCCGTACATCTAATCTCTATCCCCTCCTGCGCACTATTTTAAAATCTTGGGCACTATTGTGAAATAGCAACGAATATATCGCCGTCTGAATTTTCCAGTCGACTTCCACTTTAAACGCGCCGTGTTAACCATATACAGTGACGTCACCAACATGGCGGCGCGGAGAGTTGAAGTTTTCGACTGGAAAATTCAGACGGCGATATATGCGTCACTATTTCACAATAGTGCTCAAGATTTTAAAATAGTGCTCAGGAGGGGATAGAGATTAGATGTACGGCAGTTTCAGAGGTGGGTCATTCGTAATAAAATTATCTAAAACCCTCGCTGGAGGTGACTGGGGCCGACCTATAGCCCTCATACTCTTGAGGGCTATATATTATTTAGCTACCTTCATCCGGCGGAGAACAGACTCGAGAAATCTGATAAATTACAGGTTTTCATACCACTTCTGAAACAGATATTGCCTGGGCTTACAAAATATATAGGTATGAATAACTTTCGTATCATACAAGAGGTGTAGCAACCTCCCCACAGCGCATGCTCCATTTCGCAGGCTCCAATAACATCCCTGCCTCCAATAGCGGAAGTTGACCTTTACTACGTTGCTATGACGTATAGGGGAAACCAACCAACGCACGGTTCAGTTTGAATCTGACCAAACAACTCCTTTAGTGTTGCACATGAGCGAACTACTTTTCATATGCTCTGTCCAGATAAACAGGGAAAATGATCTCCAGATAATTCTTTTTAACGCTAGGTCAACGGAGGTATTATGCAGACTTGAAAAGTAATCACAATTTTCGTTAAGCATCTATTTTACTATATATGATGTCACTTCCGGCGATGTGCGCGAAGGCCCCGAATCCGGTCCAAAAATCTGACTGGTGGCTGGGGTGTTATTAGACCCCCAGCGAGGTGGTTGAAGGTGTAGTGGATCAACCTCCCCACAGCGCATGCTCCATTTCGCAGGCTCCAATAACATCCCTGCCTCCAATAGCGGAAGTTGACCTTTACTACGTTGCTATGACGTATAGGGGAAACCAACCAACGCACGGTTCAGTTTGAATCCGACCAAACAACTCCTTTAGTGTTGCACATGAGCGAACTACTTTTCATATGCTCTGTCCAGATAAACAGGGAAAATTATCTCCAGATAATTCTTTTTAACGCTAGGTCAGGTCAACGGAGGTATTATGCAGACTTGAAAAGTAATCAAAATTTTCGTTAAACATCTATTTTACTATATATGATGTCACTGCCGGCGATGTGCGCGAAGGCCCCGAATCCGATCCAAAAATCTGACTGGTGGCTGGGGTGTTATTAGACCCCCAGCGAGGTGGTTGGTAGTGGATCTGTAATTTTGAACAAGTAGGACATCACAGGATTCGAAAATGGCGAGTTACGTAGAGGTTACGTCGGTAGACTTTTGCTGATTGGCTGACGAAATCACGTGGTATTGATTTCTGGAAATTCCCTCAGCTGCCGAAAGTAGGCTGAAAATGAATACACACGATCGCAGGGTCAGTCTTACCGCGTATAGATGACCGAGATGGTTACAGGAACGAAAGAGTGCCGAGCGGGGAGACTCGGCCGGAAAAAAATAAAATAAGTGGCTAGAATTCATTAACTTCTCAAACACCGACACCGATAGCCGTTCTGGGTATAAAATAGCTCGAGGGGTTTCCACTAAACGGAACCAATCAGTAAGCGCGCTGACGCGGCTCATCAGGCCAATCCGCAGCGAGGTATGAGTTTTTGACATCGCCGGCCAGACTACCTTTGAAGTTAGGCTGAAATCGAGTCGGGTGTCAAAGCGAAAACCGCAGGCTCCGACGCGCTAATTCAAAACAAAAAATTAAGCAATAAATGTGCTGATTCAAGTAATTATTTAAATTGGTGATTACATTTTAGAAACTGAATATTTGCCACAAAATATCCAACAATGTCTATTTTGTCTTCATTTTAAACCAAGAAATATTCTCAGTCATTAATTTGAAGTAATACAAATAGAAATATGATCATTAAATTAGTTTTTTTTTTTAATTTTAACTTTGTTACAACATTTTTAATAATGCCTAAAAAGCTCATTGAAAACAAGAAAAAAAATCTCCAAATTGTTGTCAATATTTACAGATTTGTACAGTCATAGTACGAAAATATATGGGAGGCGGAAATATCCACAGGCGAAAATGCCTGAAGGGGAAATGCAGTCACAAAAACATTAGGCCTACCCTGTCATGACTGTAAACAGTGAATAATAGTCTTCGCTGATCTGCAAGGTGGCGTATACAAAACAATTTGTATAACATCAATAAGTTTCATAACCTTCTTGAAATGTATCCTACTTGATTAAAGTTATATCTCACCGATCTGCACTACAGTACTCGCTAAAAAAGTTGAAATTTCACTCAAGTAAGCGTGAAAATTGATCCCACTCAATACTTGAGTGAGATTTTCACTCAACTTGAGTTACTTTCCACTGAACTTGTGTTAAAATGCACTCAACTTGAGTGACATTCACTCAAGCATAGGTGTGGAAATTGATCCCAGTCAAGTTGAGTGAAAAGTAACTCAAGTCTGAGTGAACAGGTTCATTTCACCCAAACTTGAGTGGAACAGTTCACTCAAGTTTTTTAGGGAGTACCGCTATTTCAAGAACGAACTTTTAACAGACCTTTCGGTTCATCGAGATGAATTCCACGAAACTTTTTAACCAAAATGTAATTCCGTCACAGTCATGGTTAGATGTCATTCTAAGGATGTACCATCTTTTACTTGGCCATTTTACTTTCAATCGACAAAACATGTATTTGCCTGATATAAATGAATTTCACTCCTTTGGGTCTCTTCAGGCTGGAATAAAATAAAATTGATAAAATAAAAAAATATCACATCCTCATTCGGTGGTAATACTAACTTCACTGTAAATTCAGTAGCAATATTTTCTTTGTAGAATAATCTAAATCGAATACTTCGAATTATTTATCGAATTATTTATCCATTGACGTAATGTTAAATGCAACATTTTAAGCTGGTGCATCCAACACTTAAAAGTGGTGAAACCACTTTCTGAATGCTTTCCCTCCTCCAATACTCTAGATGTTAAATGTAACATTTGCCGTCACCGTTTCACCTCAGAATGAATAGGCTTTTAATTTCCCCATGGGTGAAGTATATAACCAAACGTTTGTACCACTGTATTTCCAGGAATTCAAGAAATCGCAGACAGCACACAGCGAATTGAATATCAATGTTCGAGGTACACAATACACATCCCTGAACTCTTCGAAATCTTGGTTCTTCTTGGTTATTTTGGTTCTATTCCTACGAAGTAGGCTCTCATTTGCAAATTGTCCGGTAATGAGTGAGTCAGTGAGTTAGTCCATCCGAATCCTTTCTCCGGCAAAATAAGGAGAACCGTTGACATTAGAACCTTGATTTTTGGCATGAACGTGCATTAGGGGACTGTTACCAGCAAGTTCTGACCTACTTTTGATGAAAATTTGACCTACTTAGGTGACCTATACACCTCTTCATTCCTACTTCGTAGGTCCTGTGACGTTAGTCACACTGTCATGTGTTAAATGTACCAAATTCTGATACACAGGTGAAACCAAAATGAAGAACCATATCTACTATTATTACTTTGGCATGCACACACGACTTCTCAAGGTCAATTTTTGTACATTATCTGGAAGAAACTGAATCATGCTCAGTGTCATATAGTTTACATTTGAAATCTGAATCTGTGGGTCATTCCTAATATCATTACAATATTTTGCAATATGTAATAAATAAAATGTGAAGTACGTATGCCACTGTAATAATACTCAGGAGTAAAAATCATTAGGCTCCTTCTACGTCATAGCAATCAACATCTGTAAACATAACAAGTTTTAATGATGTACTGATTTTCGGACACAGCCACCTGGACCTTTCACCTCAGAATGACTAGGGTTCCTCTTTGTCCCATTGATAAGGTACACTCAAAGTGTGTTACCAATCCCTAAACCAGGGGTGTGATGTAATTTATTCCATGGTAACCCACTTAAACATGTTAAAATACCATATGATTTAATTTTAAATAGAGTGTGGTTCTCCTTAAACACTGTCAAATCAAGTTTGCGGAACCTCTAGGCAACCCATTACCATTCACCATAACATCACTTCCCTGATCACCTGGAAATGGAGATATCGCAACTAACAAAAGCTAACAGATGAACAAGATGGAGAGAAGTTGCGATTGTAATATACAACCTCTTATTTTGACGGGCATATAAAATGGTGGGTTTGTCAGTATATCTGAATTTCTTATCATTAGAGGCTATTGTCAAAACTTATATAGCATACGTATGGTGCTCAGGCCACAACACCATAGAAAGACACACACGGTGCCACTTAAAATAATGTCATTGCTAAAACTGATTAATTCTATTAAAATTTGGATGACATCCAAAGGACAATGTGCAGGAACATATAGAATAGTGCCAGTTGTGATAACCTCTTCGTCTGACCCTTATACTGGGCCTGTGTAGGGCCTACCAGGTTCTTTCAACTGGTGTGATTTCTCTCCATGAAAGTGTGTGTGGACAATAGACTGACAATATCAGCACCAACATGTACAATATATCACCGGGCTATCTTCGCTTCATTCTCATAGCATCAGATTGCATAGCAAG